>PVJX010009373.1:0-61316 GCA_004027295.1 Dolichotis patagonum | reverse complement strand
CATTAGTCATGAGAGAAATGCAAATTAAAACCACACTGAGATTCCATCTCACTCCAGAAAGAATGGCCAAGATAGAAAACACTACCAACAACAAGTGTTGGAGAGGCTGTGGGGAAAAAGGAACTCTTCTACACTGTTGGTGGGAGTGTAGACTGGTGCAACCACTGTGGAGGTCAGTCTGGAGATTTCTCAAAAAGCTCGGTTTGGAAGTCCCATTTACCCCAGCTATTCCACTTCTAGGCATATTCCCAGAAGAACTGAAAACATCATACCACAGTGATATATGTGCACCCATGTTTATAGCAGCACAATTTGTAATAGCCAGATCCTGGAAACAACCTAAGTGCACATCAACTGAGGAATGGATAAAAAAGTTGTGGCATTTTTATACAATGGAGTACTACTCACCTATAAAGAATGATCACATCGAGATATTTATAAATAAACAGGCCATGAGGTGGAATCTCTCAAGCCATGAACCAAAGTCACACTTTCTCCCTTGTATATTGTTTTTCTCAGGTATTTTGTCATGGGTTTTATTTTTTTTTCAATTTTTTTTTTTTTTTTTTTTGGTACCGGGGATCGAACTCATGACCTCGCGCTTGCCAGGCAGGCGCTTAAGCCACTGAGCTAAATCCCCGGCTTGTCATAGGTTTTAAAACTAACTGAAACACATTTCCAAATACATCTTTGAAACTATTTTTTTTACAAGCAAGTATCCCATGAACTTCCCAAACAATCATGTCCTAATATTTCTTTTTTATATTCCATATATCGTATTCTAATACTGAGCACTGCTTCTTACACATTGCTGAATTCCTCTATATTGCTATTTGATTATTTTTTATGTTTTATGTTTGAAATTATTGCCTGATTTGCAATATATGTACTACTTTATCAAGTGATACCTCTTGAATGATGTTTATAACCTTTCACAAATTTTGGAATTTTTTTATTAGTACATATTTTCCATATATAATGTTTCCATTCCCTATGTGGAGGTGGTGAAAGTGTGCATATAACACATCTTAATTTCTTTTATTTTAGAACTTTTTTCAATATATCACACTTTGATATCATGTAAAATATGAAGTGCTCTTTTATTGCTAACTATCTTGATATAACAGGAAGGGTTACTCTCACCTCAATATTCCACATTTGATTTCTCAGAGTCAAAATTATTAATCAGATAGCAAAATGACATAATACAACTTCATATTTGAAAAAGTCTATTTCCTTTTATTATTTTTCTTAAAATAGGAAAAAAATAATGAGTTTTTAAAAGCCTTTTCATTAGTATTTTTCTTCAAGGTTTTCTCCCCTTTTCTTTATGTTGGCACATGTTCCATGATGAATAGTGTCACTTATAAAAGAGATTTGTTAGTGCTAAGCCAGTCCTTCAGAACATGACCCTAATTGGGTAGCATGTCATTAAACAGGTAATAAAATTTAACATGTGGTTATTAAGGAACACTTTAGTCCAGTACAGATGTTATCTTTCTAAAGTGGACATAGACACACATAAAGTGAATATAATAACAAAGGCACAGACAGAATCCTATCTATAGGGAATAAATGCAATAGTATAAATATTAGCATATTTCCATAAAATATGTCATATATAATTGTTCCTCCAACTCCATGCTCATTACATAATTGTTATATCTTGTCCTTACCCACGTAAGGGTACCCATTTGTGAGCAAATCCCTTTTCTTTCCTTCTCTATATCTTTTTAAAATTTGTTTTATTTTTAACTGACAAGTAGAAATTGCATATGTACATTTATGGTGCACAGCATATTTTGATAATATATATACCAACTCTCTAGGCAACATTCAAATATATAATATATTGTTACTAACTACAGTCACTGTAGTATACAATAGCTCTCTTGAACTTATTCCTATGGTCAGATTGTGGGTTCTGGCCAATATCTCCTTAGTTCTTCATCTCCTATATGGATTTTGGTACCCACTATTATACTATCCTCATTCTACCATGTCACTTTTTAGTTTCTGAATATCACTGAGATCAGGGAGTATTTTTTCCTGTTCCTGCCTTATTCCCATTAATATTATGTCCCATACATTCATCTATGTTACCATAATTTTGGATTATTTTCAAAATGATAAATATTTGAGATAAAAACTAATATTAACTTAATAAAAGGAAAAATATTAACTTAATAAAAAGAAGACATTATTTTCATCATTAGGTATGGGAATTTATCCCAGAATATTTTCAAGGAATTCAGAACATATATCAAGTTTATTGATAATGATATGAAATGATATAGTAGTTAAACTAAGAAAACATTTTTAAGAAGAAAACTAAGTAGTAGCAGATACTACCATTTCTCATCAGGTAAAAATGACTGATTATAATAAATAACTAGATAACTAGTTAAATCACTGGTGCAGGCTTGAAGGCTGCTGCTGGGGTCCATGCCCCAATCTGCACATGAGAAGGTACATCTTCTGGATCTTTCGTCCTGGTCTTGACAGCCAAGACTGGGAGCTTCAGCCTCAGTGTGACAACAGAGACCTCATTGGATCCTGGGAGGAGTTGGAATGCAACCAGTCTGGGCAAGCAGATAAGGTAGGTCTGCCCTGGGTTTTTTTCCTGCAGTCAGCCAAATAACCTGCTTGTTGCCATTGCCCTCTGTGCCACAAAAATGGGCAAATATTCTCAGATGAAATAACTAAAGAAGAGCTGGACTTGGTGGCACATGCCTGTAACTCCAGCACTTGGGAGATTGAGGCAGGAAGGTCATTGTGAGTTTGAGACCATCCTGGGCTACAAAGTGAACTCAAGGCCATCCTAAACTGCATAGTGAGACCCTGTCTCACAGAGACAAAAAAAAAAAAAAAAAAAAAAAAAAAACTTAAAAACTAAAGAGGATATAAAGTAATATATTTTATAAAAACAGGATTGATCTGGCCTGAATCAGTTGTGAAGCCTAATTTTATAAGTTGACAAACAGCTGCACAAATTTAATTTCTAATTTCTCCATGTCTGGTCTCTATTAGGGTACCATGTGAGATGAGTTGCAGAAAGTCAGATGGACCTACTTCAACATTTTTAAAGATAACCTGCAGAACCTCTAACTATATGCCTTAGTCTATTTTTTGCCGCTATAAGAGAATATGGAAATCTCGGCAAATTACAATGAATAGAAGTTTACTGACTTATGGATCTGGAGCTTGAAATGTCCACTATCAAGAGGCAAGCATTTGGCAAGGGACTCTTGTTATCATCGCAGAGTAAGCAGGAGGGAAAGTATAAGAGAAAGCAAGTCAGTGCTGAACAAATTCTTTCTTGGAGAATACATTTCCTTCCCAAGAGACTGTTGTCACACATGGACTGTGGAGCACACATCCAAGCACAGCAATATGTCTAATCAAACTGCTGCTTTGTTTAAAGGTCTTGTAATAATCTCACTGGAGAATGTTACCTTGCAATGGCTTTCTGGCTTTATTATCTCCTTTCATCCCTCAGAATCAGAATCAAGATGGCCTAGATGGAACAATACAAAATATAACTGAAATTTAGGCAACCAATATTCCAAAATATCTGGAAAATACTGGTAATTACATTAGCAAAAGAATGTAGAGAATGTATCAGTTTTAATGGTACAAACAGTGGGCTAGAGATGAAGAAAACTAACATTAGGATAGACTATATTTATCAATTATGAGTATTCTGGATGTATTAGACTACTTTCAGAATATGACTGTTGATGCTTTTGCTTGATTTAGTGGCCAAGACTAGTATTCTCAATGGTGCCCTAAATTAAATAATACTGAGAGTCCTAAATGTCAGTAATATAGTGCACAAAACATTAAATAAGTGACTCAGGATGATAGCAAAGTTACTTTCCTGTAGCTACATGGCCAAGCTTTTTAATGATGCCCCTTAAGACCAGATCATAAATCTTTATAAAGATATCAGAGCATTGATGACCATTATCCTTGAAAAGTATGGTACTTATTCCTGTTGCAACTCCACTCTCTATACTTGATTTGCACCTCTACATAGAACGGAAAGACAACTGACTACTAAAAGAGTTTTGCCCTAGAAAGCTGCGGTGGGAGGCATGACCAAGCAGTTGAGAAGCAGGACCAAACGGCATATTTACCTTGAGGTCACCTCCTCCTACCCGTGGGAAAACTTCCTTTTCCCAGTGGTGCAAAAAGAAGTCCCAATTAATAACTTTTGCATTATCAATGCCCACCCTAAGCACCACCCCCGGTCAGAGGTTATATATATACCCTATGGCACACATGTGGGCCAGAGAAAGCCAGGCTGTCTATAGTCATGGACTTCTCTCCACGTCCTTAGAATAATGGTTATATTTATTTTATATCTTCTTTCTTATTGCGCCAAAAACCTAACAGCAGGTTGAGTTAGGGTGGTCAGATTCTACCATGAAATTTGTAGAAATTTTCCATACTGGAATAGACAATAATTTGGAGGTGGTTTTACCTTTTCTATCAGCAATAATCTAGAACTGATGTCTCTTTTGGTATTCATCAAATGACACTTTTACCTCTATGTTGCTTATAAAGTAAAAGAACTCATTTTTCTGTATCAGAAGTGATAGATGTGACAAAAGAATTCACTGATTTTACTATGAACACAACAGCAGAAGCAGCTGGCTTTACAAACACTGCATATGTCATGGTTAATTTTACTGTTTGTGTTACTGGTTCAGATGAAACAATCTTTGTGAGTTCATGTTATGAAATGTTATAGATGCTATAAATTGGTAACCAGTGTGCAATACCATTCTTCTACATTGCATGGTACCAAGGAGCGAAGGGAAATAAGTTGAGGAAGTATTTCTAACTATGACACCAAGTGGAAACCTAGTCTCAAAATTTGCTCTTTTTTCTAAGCTCTGTAAAGTTAGTAAACAAGGGATGTTTATATTGACACCTGACAATTATATATATATATATTTATATATATATATATATTTATATATATATATACACCTTTATGCCACTGAAGCAAGAAGAAAATAGTGATACTGATTATGATTAGCAACAAAAAAGAGTTACAAGTACAAAATATCTGTGTGGAACTCAGGAGTTCCTCTGAAATGATTTATAATATTTTCTCATGCACTGGTAAATACTGATAGATTATGGAAATCTAATATGGGCAAAATCTCTAGGAATATACAAGCTTCAAGAAAGAATTCTGGGTATGATCTACTGCGGAAAACATTAAAACAATAATTATAACAAGTACATGTTGGGGACCACGAATTCACCATGGCTAATTTTGCATACTTCCCTAAGGAGTAAATGGAGGCTTGGGGTTATCAATATAACCCTTTTGAGATTTCCTATTAACTCTTTAGGGATGTGCCATCCTCTCCCACCCACTAAGACTAAATTGAGACCTTTAAGATTAAAAAGACTTCAGGGTAAGTTCTCTCTTAGTAAAATCATCTCCACCCTTTCCCACCTCTGAGTCTTCGGGCCACCTTGAATCTTCCACTTGCCCTCCTATCACTATATATACCCCATAACTAGTGGTAGACATGGAGTATCTTTGTCTCTGCCTATGCTAAGGCACTGAACTCCCACCTCCCCTTCATGCATTACTACGTTTGTCTCTCTTACTTCATTCTTTTGCTGTATCCCTCATACAGGCAGTTGTAGACCTTAGCCAGGACCACAAACAGAGCAGAAGTATTATCTAAAGATCCAGAAAGCACACAATAGTTGGTGGAGGAAGGATATGTTAAACATTATCTATCACATTGTGACCAGTTGGAAAATTTAGGACATAGTAACTATCTGTGTTTTCAGTCTTCTCTCTACTCCATGACTACTGAGATAGCAGTTTTCTTTATAGTAATCAATTTTCCTCCTATATTTTTATATAATATGTATAGGTGATGCTTACATTTCTAACTCAGGTTCCATGTCCAAGCATATCCAATTAAGATTATTTAACTGAATTAATGAAATGATTTCACGTCAAAAAAGGTCCCATGGCTAATGAAACTTATGAGGCCATATCAATGTTGTAGCCTGCCTAACTAGCTTCCTCGCCGCCCTGCTGTTCTCTATGCTCCTAGAATGACCCCCCCCCCCGAATTGCCTTCTAAAAGTTAATATTATAGACTTTCTAGCTTCAGCAGATGTTCATGTTCCAGGAATTCGCTCACCACAAGAACCACTCCCTCATATCAATGCTAGGACAACCTGTTTCTATCTGTACTTGCAAAGCCTGTACTGGAAAGACTCTTAATGATCCCTCAGCTGTGTGTACCCCTCCCTTTGCCCCTTAATCGATCACCCAGCTGTGCGCACCCCTGCCTGCGCCCCTTCCCAGCTGTATACACCCCTTACCCCTTAATCAGTCTCCCTTGCCCACCCAGCTGTGAACACCCCACCCTTCGCTTTGCGGTTTTTGCCTTTATAAACCCCTGTCCCTCTTTGGTCGGGGTGCACAGCCTTACTGCTGCAAGGCTGCTGCGTTGCTGGGTACCAGCTAAAATAAAAAGTGCTTCCTTTTTTATTTTTTTTCTTGTCTTTTTGGGTTATGTTGGAGGGCTACAGCCATTTGGGGTCTAGTTTGGGGCTGGGGTCCCACAATCAATATAAGGAAATAAGGCTCAGAAGCATAGAGTAATGGAAAGAAAAGCTTAACTAGATCGTTTTGCCGTCACTTTTTTTTCATAAAAAGAAATATAAAACCAATCTGGAAATTGTAAATTTTTTTAAATAGTTTGAACAGATGGTTTTCTATTATGAATTTTTCTGTACTATTATGTTTATTAGTACGCGTTTACAGTACACAATGATTACATTTATCACAGGGAATTTTCATATATACAGGATAATTTCTTTTTTTTCTATCCTTCTTTCATCCCCTACACTTCCCCACTCATTGCTCCTTCCTATTGAAAGTTTTTCTAATTCAATAAAAATAAAAATATATGGAAGAGAGATGTGTGTTACTTTAAACTTTCCTGGTGACGAGCATCCTTCAGTTTCAGAGTAGATCATTAAAACACTTTAATTCTTAAAGTCAAAAATCATATAAATGACAAAAGAAGCACAGTTTGGGAAGTTCCAACTCATTCTAGCAAAATGACATAACAGAAGAAAAATTACATAACAATATTTTATACAATCAAATTGATAAGAGCTATTAGAATGATTAAATGGACTTCGAATACCATGAAAAGGTAGAGACCAGTACAAGGAGCAAGAAATCATTGATGCTGCAAGAACATACTAGTGGTGACAGAGATAAGTACATAACATACACTTCAAGAAAACTGTAATAAAGGAATTAGAGAAGGTCCAAGTTGACTTAACTGATGGACAAGGCAAGGTACATGTACAAAAGGTATTATAGTTCTTCCAAAAATACTATAATACAAATTGCACAGAGGAAAGTTACAACACTGCCTACCACGGTTATTGATTGGGCTGTTACATGTGAACATTTAAATATTCATCCCTTGAAACAACATAATGTTGAAATTATGCTTGAAGGATTCTCTGTGCCTCTTCAGATACAATTTAAAAACATCTTTAGAATACTTTTGTGTACATTTCCATTATCACATTTATTTTCTATGGAGAAGTGTGCAAGGATTTATTCTGATTTATATTTAACGTGGGTGCTTACAGTCATAGGAATAATTAAATCTGCAGCTGCAGAGTATACACTGTTTGCTATAGGGCATAAAGAAGGGATGTTCTCTTTGTGCACAAAAGTGTACAAAAACAAAACAGGTGGGGGAGAGAAAGTGTACTGTACATATTCTGTGCTCTCTGGGTGTGACATAAGGACTACTCCTTATGTCTACAGGCTTGTTCTTCACAATTTGTAAAATCTGATAAAGTATACTTTTTAAATGTGCCAGAAGATGGTGACGGGAGGGAAAGAGGAAAAAAGAACTAATATGTGCTATGTACAACTAATTCCCCGTGATAAATGTGATCATTATGTACTGTAAATATGTATTTATAAATAACATATAACTATAAAAAGTATGTTTCAATATTTAAATATTTTCTTGCATGATACAGTGCATGATACACTCATCATCTTGTTTCTAACATGGTAGATGTTAATTCACACTGAGAATCAGTGGCTTGAAATTGAGTTTGCACAGTCTCCGTGCTTTCCAATCTGCTCATGTGTTGTTTCTCATGGAGGTTTTCCTCATGAACTAGCAATGGTACAACAGATTAAAAAATGGATTTCTAAAGCACAATTTATCCAACAAGTCATACGTAAATTGGCTGAAAAGACCCTCCTGTATTTGATACTAACCCTTAGGTTAGGTTAGGGTGAAAGTATCACTGTGAACTAATCATTAACAAGGCTCATTGCTTTATACCATATTGTGCTGTGCAAATTATGCACATGGGATTTTTTTTATAAAACAATTAAAATTTCAAAGGTTTAAATGTACCAGGTTGATCAAGCATGAAAGTTCATTTTAGAGTGTAGATTTTATCCCTGCCTTCTAAATAACTTTACTTTAGGAGGCATTCTAATCATTTAACAAGCAATGTTTAATGATTCTTCATCTCCTGCCAGTAGCTCAAGGACTAGTCACGCTGGGCTTCATACAAAATTGGACTTTTCGTGGGTCAGCAGTATAAACATGTCTTCAACTCTCAACGTTTTCATTACAGTAGACCAATACTGACAGTAAGCAGTGGGTCACAGTGAAACCAGAACTTCAAGAGGTCACTGAGGGAGCACCTTCTACTAATGAAATGGAACAGAAGCAAAAATGCAGCCAGAACAATTTAATTCTCATTTATTTCTAGCCTGGCATTTGGTTAGTCAAAGACCACTTTGTAAAACAATTCTCTTCACCACTGAAGAAACTCAGACAAATAATATATAGAAAATGTGACACAATCAATCTTTTGTTTTTGTCACTTCCAAAGGCAAAATACATGTAGTTGGCTAACACAGAGCTGATGTTTTTTTTCCCATGGAGTTAGGTGATAAGAAGCTGGTTAGATTATTTCTTCATTTCTAAGGAAGGCAATGGGATGACTATTTCATTTATTATTCAACCACATCATAGATGTCATAAATAAACAACAGCTTGTCTATAATATGACAATATGTTCCCAAAACTGTAAATTAAACAATGTATATAATATAAAATGAGAACCAAAATGAAAATTATTCTCCCTCTCCTTACATGCACACATGTACATATACACACCAACACATACAAGCCATCTTATGTAAATAAATATACAAGAATATAAACTTCAAAGATTTCTAGACATCATTACCCATGACACTTCAGCAAATGACCAATATAATCAGTGAAGTTATTATGATCTACTATTATAAAATTTGAATTGATCTCAACAATTAAAAATTGTTGCTGTATAACATTTTCTTTGAAAATCAGAATTGTGATAGCATTGGGTTATCTGTTTTTAAACAGTAAATAAGTAACACTCAGCTGTGGAGCCATCTAGTGCAGGTGGCTTTTATCAATGATCTCTACTCTCCTTTCCAATCTCTTCTGTAGTGCTTGCAGAATGACAGTTCCACTTCATTTGGGTTATTAAATTTGCATTTTTCCTAGAAATCATCCACTGTGTCTAAATTTTCAAACTCTTTCAACTGAATGGCTGAAGATTTGTGATCTTTTTTATTCCTTGGTATTTTCCTGTTATTTTTCACATATTTTCTTTGTCCAGCTTAAAAGAGGATTATATATTTTATAAGTAATTTAAAGATATCACTCTTGAATTTATTTACCTATTTCAGTAATTAATTTTATCATACACTTAAATTTTATTATTTTTGCTTGTACTTGATTTATTGTCTAATTTTAGAAAAACCAATTTTCAAATTCCTTAATAATGAAAGTACTTCAGCATGTCTTTCCTCTTAAGTATTGGGTTCTACAATACCCATTCAGACTAATTTATTCACTTACACTACATATTTGCTTCTCAGAGTCATGTGAATTTGCCATCTCTATCAACATATCAACTTATGGGAATATAAGGGTCACCACATATTGAATATATAAATATATGTGTTTTGATGTCAGGATCATATTAAATATAAAACTCCTTATTCCCTCTCTCCCTTCTTTTCTTCCTTCCTTTCTTCATTTCTTTCCTTCTTGTATTAGGCAAGGCAAAAAATATTCTCACCTGTCCATCATTATGTGACAACTAGACTCATACAAACTCATCAGCAAAGAAATGCTTAGTACATACTGCAAAGTAAAAAAATATGAAATACAAACTGAAGTGGCAATTTTGAATCACTACATAGTGAGACTCTATAAACCTGCCAGCACCTAAGTAAGTAAAAAGAGCAGACACTATATAGTGCTCAACAAATGGCAAGTTCTATGAGATACTTCTTTTAGAAAAGAGAATCTTCATCACAGAGATAACATACTACTTTATCCTTCTCTACTTTGAACAAAATGGCTAGAAATGGTCTTTTGATTGATTTAATATAGGTCTATAGAATAAACATGGAAAACATACAACCACTGTCTTCATTTAATGAAGAAGCAATGAAGTATTCAAAATGTTAAGTTAATGAAAACTAATAATGTATTATTATCCTGATGCATTCTTCAATGAATGATATGTACACCACTTCAATTAAAAAAAAGAAAATTGAGTGGTTCCAATTTAGGACAAAATATTGACTCTTTAAAACCACAGTTCGCTATCAGTGTTCTCTTTAAAATACTTTATGCAAGATTACAGAGGTTTATTTAAGGAAATAGTGTAGAAAATACCATCTTTGGGAAGTTTTCCCCTTTAAAATTTACAAGATCATTAAACTGAAAATGTGTGAGAACTTATAGGAAAATCTATGATCTTGGCTAGTTACAAAAAAATGGAGTGTTGTTATATCCCTAGAAAGAGCAATTTCAAAAATTATCAAAATATAATAATTTACAAGATTATGTGTAACTTTTAGAATCAACAAAATATGCAAGATAAACATGAGGATAGCTATAAAACATTACTGAGAAATATTAAAAGTTAGTTAAGAAACAATATACTTGTTGGGGAAAGTTAAATGTATTATTATGAGAGAGTTTTCTCAAAGTAAAATTACCTGATATGATTCAGCAAATATTTGTTATAAGAATTAATAACTTTAATGTATAACTCATTCTGTCATTCAGGCACATCATTGCAATGTATTGTGGAGGAAAAAGTACTAGTTGGCATAAAGAAGTCTGAGAAATAAATCAAAATGTGGGAAATGTATGCCAAATATGAAAGAATACTAAGAGGCTATGTTAAACAAAATTGTACTATGCACACCAAAATGAGCAGAAGCACAGGCAGTACAAATAATGGACACAAAATTTTACTGGGCTGGTTGTCAGCTAATACTATCCTCCTGTTTTATAAATGTCCATAGAATACTTTTTGCTAAATAGTTTGGGTATTACATCCTGGATTCATGTTTATGTTGCAATTTAATTTATGACTAAATAGGATTTTTAAAAGTTGTCAAAATGTGATCATTTATAAACAATGTTTCAGAAACTTTTATTGACTGAAAAAAATCCTGACCCTAATATGAATATAACAACAGTAACAAAATGTATTCTAAAATTTTTGGAATGCATACTAACAGTTTCAAACATAAATGAAAATTATTAAACCATGTCATTTCTAGAATAAGTATTAGCACAGCATCAGTAGGAGAGAAGACTCTTAACTAATAATAGTTTTTATAATAACTAAAATATTGGGATATATTTCCATATGCCTAGTACAAACTATTTTTAAAAGAATGTATTTTTAACTGGACATTAATTTAGATTTCCATCAATGAAAATTATTCACTAATAGATTTTAAGGCTAACAGACTGGGAATTTTCCTTCAGTCAGTAGCACCAGACTGTTAATGGCTTTAATGTATCAAGTGCTCTTTACATATGCCATAAAATACTTTATGGAAAAAGTAAAGAAAATTCAAAATCTAATGAATATAAATACAAAAGATTTCAGCATCATTATTAGGAAATTTGATTAAGATAATATTTATAATAATATTTTCAAAATATAAAAGTTAACATTCTCAGTTGCATAAAGTGTGAATTAATGCATGCATATCTCAGCATCCAATATATATCTGTAACATTCATGGACAATTATTATCCAAACATCAGGCTCTAGGTTCACTGAAAGGCAATGCTATCAGAGTTGGGTGCAGTAAAGCAGTGTCACAGTTCCTGTGGCAGCATGGGTTGGGCCCCGCTCACTCATGCCGTGACGCAGTAACCCAGACCTTGCCTAGCTGTCTCTTAGGTGATGGTTCCATGAAACCCCAAGAAGCGAGGCTCCTGCATGCTAAAATTTGGGGTGCTGGGTTGGACACTTGAGATATGCAACTAATATGTCAGGATATTTTATTTATTTTACAAAATTTTTATAGGATACTATAATTTATATCACAAAGTTGCACACATAGGTCCATTAAAGCATGATAAAACTGTAAAAATAAAATCTTTTGAAAACTGTTTCAGCATGTTGAGCAGGTAGTCTCTGAAGTTGAATCTGTTGGTAGCTATAGGGTTTTGCCAATGTAGGAGCTAGATGAAATATTTAAGATTCATTCCCCCCGCTCTTGTTTTTAATGACTTCATGTGATTTTGACTCCATCATTAGAATGAATGGTTTAAGTATTTAATTTCACTAGGCAGCAAGCTAAATTCAAAATATATTTGTAAGCCACATTTGGAATTTCTACCTTAGACAGATATATTCTCTCTCTCCTTCTCTCTTTCCCTCTCTCTTCTTCTTCTTCTCTCTCTCTCTCTCTCTCTCTCTCTCTATATATATATATATATATCCTTCATTCCCTTCCACCATTTCTCTTTCCCCTCTTCCATCTTTTCCCCATCCTTCCTTCATTTTAGCTGCTTTTTCACAAATTCAATTTTTATAAAGAATGTTACTTACTCACTTATTTCAGTTAGAATTCCACAACATGCAATATTAACAACATGCAGGATATTATAAAATCCTCAGTCTATGGATTAGAAGATGCAAACACTACTACAAAGACACTCATTCACCTTGTATTTGACAAAGGGGCTAAACATGTTCACTGGAAAAAAGATAGCCTCTTCAATAAATGGTGTTGGAAAAATTGGCTTTCCACATGCCAAAGACTGAAAATAGAGCCATGCCTAGCACCATTTACTAAAGTCAAAATGGGTCAAAGATCTAAATATTAAAATGGAAACACTAAATCTACTGGAGGACAAGTTAGGTAGAAATCTTGGAGACATAGGGGTAGTCAGAGAATTCATGAATAGAATGCAAACCACACAGGAAATATTTCAAAGAATCAACAACTGGGATCTCATATTACGACAAAGTTTTTACACTTCAAAAGAAATCACCAACAAAATGAAAAGAAAACCCACAAAATGGGAAAGAATTTTAGCCAACAGTCACTCAGACACAGGAATTATATCCAGAACATATAAAGAATTGAAAAACATCAAGCCCCCCAAATTCAAAGACCCTCTCCAAAAATAGGCATCTGAGATGAACACATAGTTCTCAGATGAAGATATGAGAATGGCAAATTAATACATAAAGAAATGTACACCATCACTGGTCATTCGAGAAGTGCAAATTAAAACAGCATTGAGAATTCATCTCACCGCAGAAAGAATGGCTACCATCAAGAAGTCAACTTGTTGGAGACCACTACCCAGTGGCTCTAAACAGGATTTAAAATTTTACTAATTGGCTTTCTATGTTTATCTGTGAGTCTGTCCTAGTCCTCGGGCCCTTGCCTGGTGATGTGAGCTGCCTCACAGTAAGTGAACCTCTATGAATCACTGGTCCTAGCTGAAGCCTATAGTGGCCTGTGAGGCCAGAGATACCTCAAAAGACAAGACAAGACCACAGCTGAAGACACCTTGGCTCCAACACTAATTCAGTAAATAGAGACTGTAACTGAAGGAATTTCATTCCTGCAGTCTTAATCCTACCATAAATATTATCCTGGAAATAAAACAGTTCTCCTAAATTGGCATAATTTACTACTTGGAAAAGTTTTAGAAATAACTCCCAAGGTCCTGCTCATTTCCCCACACTTTCTTCAGTTTTCCCACCTTTTATCCTTAGTCCTAATAAAAGTGGGCTGATCCAGAGAAGTCTTTGTCTTAGCCCTGAGCTGAGTCTTGAGCTCAACTAAAGGATTTTGACCCTCCTGGACCCCTAAAGTCATATCACTTGTAATATATCAACTAGCAATTTCATGAGGTTAGTTTTTTTTTTTAATTCTGTATTTTTCTATCTTTTTTTCTATTTTTTTCTTTCTTTAAATAAAAAAAGATAAATAAAATAATTCTATCTATATGAAGAAATGACCATTATTATAGCTGATAAAATTAAGGAAAAATCCTTCATGGCTTGTAATGTCTTACCCTATAAAAATTTCATTACATCATTTGTTTTACTTTTAAAATAATTTTTTAAAAAATCCTCAGTTCCAGCATAATGAATATGTTGTATTCTATGATTTTTTTTAAGCACTAAGGCTTATATCTCTGTGACATGCTTTACAAAACTGACACAATCTAAAATGTAATTCCTTTTTTATTACTTTTTTAATGCTGAATTTGTAGAAATCTTTTTTTTTTCTTTTTGCCCGATGCAAAACCCCCAGTCTTTGCCTGGGGGTTTTATTTTTCCTTTTTTTTTCTTATTTTTTTATTTTTCCATAACTGTCCAGTCAAGATGTCTATTTAAATTTTTGAAAGAAATAACTTGCTTCTGTTGGAAAACTTATTTCTATCCAGTGCACCAAATCTGAGTATATGAAGAAATCCTGACAATACATAAAATGTAAGTATTGAGAACCTGACTCCAGATATTTTATGATCTTCACTCCATCATAACAATTACTGTCCAAAGGAAACAAAGCATCCCAAACTGTTTTTGTCCTTGAACACAGATTGAGAAAAATAAACTCAAAGTCTGCCCAAATGAAACACTGCAATAGCAGTTTCTTTACCTGGGGCTGATACTAGATTATTCCACTTAATGCAAGTTGAGCATCAGCATGCTCAGCTCTTTATTAGTTTATAACTTTCTATGTGGACCTGTAAAGCACAGGAGTCTCAATCATGGCCACTATGGGAGGCAGTGCTAAAGTGAATGAGAAGGAAAAGGGAGGATGTGCAGAGAAAGGGGTACTTTCACTGAAGAGATAAAGAGATATAATGCATGTGATAAAGACCAATATAACAAAAGAAGCACTCTTAACACTGCGATTAAGTTAAGTAATGCTCTAACTTCGTCCTTTCAATTCTGGGGAATTTGTATATAGGCATGAATTAAATTTTCCAACAATATTATGCTTTGTAATAGTTGTTAAATATTCGCTTAATCAAGCATATGAATCTATTTGCGTGCTATAGTGTAACTGCATGGATCACATGCACAATACAATCCCACAACTCTCATTGCACACAAAAAAAATGTGTGCCATGTGCAGAAACACTAGTGAAATTTCTGTGTTAATTAAAGATGTTCTGTTGAGGTTAAAACTACATAGTCCACCAAGAAAACAGTGCTTGGATTTTGTGGTTGTTGTTGGTGTTGTTCTAGGACTAATATGTCAATTAAAATTCCTTCCTAGTCAACAGGTTAGAGACACACTCAAAAGATAGTGATAATTTTTTTGTCTTCAAGACATGAATAGTAGCATGGATTAACTTCTGACTTATTTGTCTTCTATCTCCCTATCTTTGTTGATTATTTAAATTAAGACATTTCAATATCTTGTGTGTCATGTCAAGCAACTTAAATTTGCAAATTAAATCAGCAAAAAGACTTTAATTCTAAGATAAATCAATTGTTATGAGTTATGAAAAAATATATACTTTTTGAAATCTAAGGTGTCTGGTCTAACAGAATATTATCTGTATGCTTTTAATTCACTTCTAAAATACGAAATTGTAGATTTGTAATCCAACTGTTCATATCTCAGGGTTTTTTAAACTAGTCATCAAATTATCAATAGTCTTAGATGTCATTTTTATCTCCATATATCTACACATTTTTCAAAAAAAATTATTGACATTACCAGAAAAATAATATGGAACTACAAGTTTTGTTTTATTCTCCCTAAATTATTATAAGCTTGATATTTAACCTCTATGAGGTTTGAATTGGACCTGACTCCCCCAGCCCCAACATCATTGCCAGTAGAGGTAGTGTTCTCAGCAGAGAACTCAGCTCAGTGCCAAGTCTTTCACTGCTAAGAAGAGGATGTCATCGTAAAGGAGATGAGATAGGACAAGGAATCTTGCAGGTCCCATGAAGTCTGGAGACATCTGGAACCACCCAAAAATTTACATCAGACTCTTTGAAGACTTTGCCTACTGAGATGCAAGCAATAAAGAAAGAAACACACTGATTTTGCTTTCCCCAAAACAGTGACTCTCAAATACTTGCTACAAATCTGTAGGAAGCTTGATATATAGAACTGGATAAGTTCTGAGAATGTGCATTTTAAACAAGTTCCCAGGCCATACTAATGCAGTTAGTTCTGGGACACACTTTTGAACCAATTACTCAGGAAACTGAGTCTGTAATGCTGCCATATTCTCTAGCAGTTCGACTCATATCCAGGGACATGGCAATTTGAGCTCCAGATTACTGCACAAAGTAGTTAACCTTGCTAAAGCACAATTAACTGAGGGGTGGTACAAATTTGCTTCTTTCCAAGATTATGTTTCACTAAAAACAGCAAATTTTCTTGTTAATCCTCAACCTTCTAAAATTACTAGCATTTTAATATTGCTTCTTAAATCTTTCTGTTCACTCTTTGTCACATTTAGAACATAAAAAACAAAAGTTTCACTATAGTTTATAGAATCCTTCAATTGTCTCCCTTGTCTTTGAACAGACCCGGCCCTTCCCTCTCTATTTTGGTATAAAACTATATGAACTTTTCATTTTAAAAATAATAAATAATTGCTATTTTCTCTTATATAATGATATGAAAATATATGTGCTTTTGATCTTTAATGATACTGAGCTGATTTTCAAGGCTTTAGACTGTTTTCTATCTCCTATTTAGTACCCATTATTTTTTATGTAATAATCCAAATATTCTTTCTTTAAAGTGTCAAGTAAGTTGTTCTTTGACTTATACAGTATTTCTCCAAAACCAGATTAAGTGACAGTATTACATAATGAACTCCATTTTGCAATTACTTCGCCTTTTGCTTGATAAATTATCTGTCTCTATATGGCATTATTACCATGTATATTTGAAATCTCTGCACCAATGAATACTTAAATAAAGATATGTTGATATAGGAAAATTTAAAATATCTGAGCCTCAAATAGGCATCTTGATTCATAATAACCAACTGCTATCAGTTGTGACTTAAACCAATATATTTTCTGTCAGAGCACAGCAGACGAAAGGGTTTTGTACTGGGGCCCAATTCTAAAAACACTAATTTTACTTTTCTATTGGAATAAGTCAATTATCTGTATATTTATTTGTTCCCAGGTGATAGTAATGTGCTGTCAAAATTGAAAACAATGACATTAGAGGTTCTCAAAATCATACTATGTCTGGAGTACTTTTCAAATATACTTAAATCATTAAAAGAAATAAATTTGAGATACATACAAAATATATTTCAGCAGTTTGGTTAATGTTTAACCATGAGGTTACTATGTGCAAATTTTCTATTGAAAAGCAGGACAATCTGTTATCATTTTAACTAGTAGAATAAAATTCTTGACAAATTTCCCACTTTGCTACCAAAAACCATTTCACCCAACACACATTCCTCATAGTAACAATAACACAAATATTGTAGCCAGAAAGTTTGAGATAACTTTCCCACAGTTTTACAAGTAAAATTAAACAAGCTATATCACTTCATTTAGATGCTCAGAAATTGTAATAATTGGCATATAACTCAAAAATAGCTGAGTTATATCTTTAATTGTGTAAAGGTTTAAAACTTTAAAAGGTAAGAAAATTTAGTGAAATGCTAGGTTGAGGAAGTCCCCTTTACTGGTGGTAGTAAGACCATGACAAAACTAAGTGACAAGATGAGTATCAAGTGTCACTTAAAGTAGGAACAAACTATACCATTGGGAAAATGCTACAATAATATAAGACTTTATTGTTTCAGTTAATACAAATGAAAACAACCAAATTATATCAGTGCTTACTATTTTTGGTATGTTTAGTTGCCTTGTTGATTTTTAATTTATTTACTATCCTCAGATTCTTAGGTAACTTTTCGCTTCTGGAAAATTTTGGTCTAACCTGAGGACTACAAGGTTACATGGGTCAAATGCCTACAGGGTCAATTCAAAACTTCTCGAAATAAATTATTATGCTTCCCATGAGCAAACAGTCTATCAGAAAAAATAGTTTTCTTTCCTTTCCTTTTTTGTACTGGGGATTGAACTCAGGACCTCGTGCTTGCTGGGCAGGCGTTTATGCTACTGAGCTAAATCTCCAGCTCCAAAGTTTTCTATAGTAAAATCCTGTTTTATCAATTATCAACAAGTATTGCAAAACCACAAAATTAGTCAGTGCTAGCAAAGATTGGGGAGAGGTGAGAGCTGCTTTATACTGCTTCTTTTAAAAGGGGAAATATGAAGCACCATAGCTGAGAGACTATTTGATGTGAAATAATCTGAAGAACTTTATAGTTTTTTATGTACACAATCTATAAGAATTTCAAAATTGATAATTACTAAGTTTCTTCACATGTCAAAAGATGAACACCTTTAATAAAAACGTGAATTACTAGGTTCTTGGAGTTTGCATTGCCAAAGTTCAGATCAGAAGCCTCAGCTTCAGATGAGGTTCAGTCACCATATCCCACAGCCATCAGCCAAGGCTGCAAGCACAGGTGCAGGGCAGGAAAACAGCTTTAATCAGTGTGGCTAGCTGGGAAGCACCAAGAGCTTCAAGGTCTGCCTTCTAGGGGCTCATAGCAACCCTGGAGTTTTACAGAAAGGAGGAACAATGGCAAGAATTGGGGTTTTGCATGGCTGACAGCACAGAAAATCTTGGTCAAGTTATACTCTTGTTAGCAGGTATATCTCAGGCCAGGGTCTGTGAAGTCCTGTGAAAGCCTTCATCACTTCACCCAGCAATTACATTGCCATCATGAGATAACAGCTCCTGCTTTGGGATCTGGGGCAGTCTTGAGTCCCATCATAGGACCGGACCTTTCCCATTTGTGCGGGAACCCTTAGCATAAAATTATCTGCAAGGTCTCGGAACCTAAGATAATTACAGGTTTAGAACAATGGCAGGAGAGTTCTAGGAACTGTGGGGGAGGGGATGTTTGGAATGGGATGTTGAAAAACCTGGCAATTTGATGTTCCAACAAATTCTGAAAATTAACTTAGTTACTTCTATTTTGGTGCTTTCAGCCTCACGTGGGAATGGGGTAGGTTAAGTAAATTTAAAGCTAGTAATCGTGTTAACATGCTTAACTGAAGAACTGAACAAGCATCTTGCACAAAAGCTTATAACTTGTCATTCTGGTTCAATTCACAACTGAAGAATCACTATTTCCAAGTCAGGTATCATATACTAAATTATATATTAAATTTTCATTTTATTATATTTTCAAAAAGGACTTGCTAAGAAATCTGGAATCTCAGTGTTAGGACCTTTCAATTTGAATGATAAATATTAAGTCATCTAATCATTCTGTAACTGAATTGTTTAATATTGGGCAGCAACAGCAATTCTCCAATTGCATCCCATTTTTTCCATTTAGTTAAACACAAAGAAAGAAAGAAAATTAAAATAAGTCATAAGACCTATTTTGACATGTTTTGTAAAGGCAAATATGCTGGCAAAAACACTTAACTTTTTGGAATTATCCAATAAGGCTAAACATTCACCAGCTTTATGACCTAGCAATTATATTCTAAGGAAAATGAGTGGATGTGTCCAACAAAAGAATGTCAAAATTGAATGAATGTCATGATAGCCCCACATTGGAGATAACTCAAATGTTTTTTAAGGGAAAAAAAGATAATTATGGACTTCAATTAATGGGCAAGCAGTGGTGGTGAGCCTATGGCATGTGTATTACTGTGTTTTAAGACAAAAGATGTTAACATATGACTTGTTTTATCTACATGAAAATGTCAGTATTTAGGTTTAATTACAACATTGGTGCTTTGCAACAAATAATTGAGTTTGGGGTTGCAGCTTAAGCATTTGGTCTCTAAAAGTTTTGCCATCACTGCACTAGATAAATGAAAACAATACAATCCTGCTACATTTAATACCATGGGTAAATAACGTTCAGCATTATGATAAAGACAAAAAGATATGATAGAACACTTTTTCTAAGATTTATAAAAAATTCAGAAAATAGCATTGATGAGAAGTGACAAGAACAACCCCTAAACTGCAGAAAGCACTTTGTGTCCTGATTCAAGTGGTGGCACTTTTGGTGTTAAATGTAAACTCTCGTTGTTATAAATGTCAATTTTTTTCTAAAGTCATACAACTGGGGTTCTAATATCAGTATTTTAAGAAGTGGTCCTCCCTACATGGCCAAGCATATGATTTATAATTCTGTACTGTAATTTAATGTGTAGTATTGACACTGTCTTTCTAGCAAAAAACTTTTAATGTATGAATTTTCATAAAAGAGCAAAATTAGTGTAACATTTTGTTATTTAAAACTATAAAACCATAGCAGGCAGAACTTTTAGGGAAAATTTAGATATTTTAGGCCAATTCGCCCTTCCTGTGAGGCAGCACAAGCCATGAGGGGCCCAGGAGGAGAAGTAAGCCAATTTGCCCTCCCCATGAGTCAAAGGAAGCCATGCTGGGCCTGGGAGGAGTAACAACCAGTTAATCTGCCCTCTCAAGCCATCTCTGCTCTCTCTGCCAGCACAAGCCATGCATGGTCTGGAGGGAGGACAAGCCAATGTATCCTTCCTGTGAGTCAACTGAAGCCATGCTGGACCTGGGAGGATTTACAAGAAGTCAATCCTCCCTTTCTGTGAGCCAGCCAGCACAGAGGCAGAGAGACAAAACACCCCTCCCCCTAGCCCCTGTAAGCTACTGGCTAATCTACAGCACAGGGTGAGTTGATAGCAACTGAAGTACCAAAACAACTTAATGCTTGCACTGTTTGATTGACTTTGCAGGCCTAAGGATGGTAGTCTAAGCATCTATTTAGAGAATAACAATATGCAATACAGCAAGTATGGGAGATTTCCTTCTGTCTTATTTTTGAAAGCCAATGTAATTCTCACTGTTGTATTTTGTTCTGTTTTGTTTTTTCAGTGTTCTGTTTTGATTAGTTTTATTCTTGTCTGTTTTGATTTTATTATGTCTGATGGTATGGGGAGCAATTTTGAAGAAAACAAAGGCATTAGGGTAGTCATTGTTGATTTCCTATTATCCTGTTTTGAAGTCCTGTATCACTTTCACTGTTTTGTTTCAATTGGCTTTATTCTGTTTTAGTTTGCTTGGTTTCATTCTTTTCAAAATACACTTTCATTCTTTTTTTATTGGTTTGATTCTGTTTTGTCTTGTTTGATTTTATTATTCTGATGATATGAACAGCTATTTTGAAGAAGAAAAGATACATTATGGTAGCCATCATTGATTTCCTATTATCTTCTTTTGAAGTCTTGTATCATTTTCATTGTTCTGTTCTGACTGGCTTTATTCTGTTTTGTTTGTCTCTGTTTTATTCTATTTAAAATAAAAAATAAACACATTTTAATTGTACATGTTTTTGGAGTAAAGTTATTTTTTACATCATATTTTGAACAAAAACTATGTAAAAACTGAAAATCTAATAGAATTCGTAGAATTATGATTTTGGTTAAAATGTATATGAAATAATATGGTATATTCATGTATGTAAGATAATAGTGTTTTAAACAAATATATCAAAAAAGACATACTAATGTGTGGAATATATATTGAACTTTTTTTAAGAGACTGGAGTTTTGTTTCCAAATATAAAGTACTTGATTTTAGTAACTTGAGGTATGACAAGTAAATTAATTACTAAAATAACATTAGATTTATAAATAGGAAAAAATTGGATTTTCAGTGGTGCTTTAAAAAATATTTTATAAATCATGGAAATATGCTTCCAAATATTGAATTAGCTCTGCTTATTAACACAAAAATTATTTTCAAAATTCTCCTTTTTCATGAAATCGAGGGTCAAACCAAGGGCTTCTTTCATGTTAGGCAACATGTCTATCATTGAGCTACATCCTCAGTCCCCAGTGCTCAGTTTTTAAGCCATACATATCTTTATGCATAGCTACATCCTTGAAGAATATGGCTGTTTGGAGCTAGTTATAAACCATTTGAAATCATAATTTAAAAAAATCACTAGGTTAGAGTAGAAGAATCTTAAAATCAATCCTCCAAGATTAATTTTTATTAAACCATAGAAATATTTAATTCAAATAAAAATCTGATGAATTAGCAATATAATCAGAAGCACTCAGTGAAGTACAAATAGGGAATAAAAAGGGCTTCCTGCTTGATACTATTCTGATTTTCATGTTTGTTATTATTTTTTTGTCATATCCAAGAAAACTTGAATATAAGTCTGAAAAACATAATGGAAAATTCTAATCTGAAGCAAGGACTCAGACATATCTACTTATCCCTTTGCCCTAGCCTCACTACAACTTGCAAAATGCATGTTCTCCAGTCAAAGGAAGGAAAAAATATGCTGATTTATATGAGAAATTTAGAGAAGATCTAATGCCATTACTACTCAAACTCTTTAATGAAATTTAAAGGAAAGAGTGCTCTCAAAGAGACTCCTGGAAGGAAGTGTTACCTTTATACTAAAACCAGAGAAGGAACAACCAAAAAACTAGAACTATAGGCCAATCTCCCTAAAGAACATAAATGCAAAAATCCTTAATAAGATACTGGAAAACAGAATGCAGCAATTCATCAAGAACATTATACACCATGACCAAGTAGGAGTCATCCTAGGGATAAAGAGATAGTGCAACATATGCAAATCAATAAATATAATATACCATATCAACAGAACCAAGGACAAAAATCACATGATCACCTTAATAGGTGGAAAGACAATATGTGACAAAGTCCAACACCCATTCATGATTAAAACCCTATAGAAAATTACAATAAGTGGTCTTCATCTCAATGTGATAAAAGCAATTTATGACAAACCAACAGCCAACATTACTGCAAATGAACAAAAACTGAAAGTATTCAGTCTAAAATCAGTAACAATACAAGGATGTCCACTATCACCACTCCTGTTCAGTATAGATCTGGAAACATTACCCAGAACAATTAGAGAAAAAAAATAAAAGTAATAAGGATAGGAAAAGAACAAGTTAAATCATCATTATTTCCAGATATGATAGTCTACACAGAATACCCAAAACACTCAAATAAAGACTTCTAGATTTAATAACCAAATTCAGTCATGTAGGTGGATACAAAATCAACACTTGAAAATCAATAGCTTTTCTGTACAAAAATAACAAACTCCTGAGAGAGAAATTAAGAAAACAACACATTTAATAATAGCATCCAAAAAACTGAAATACTTAGGAATCAATCTAATGAAGGAAGTAAAAGACATTGAACATTGTAGGACTCTGAAAAAGGATATAGAAGAGTATCAGAAAATAGAAAGAAATCTTTTCCTCTCAGGCAGGAAACACTAACACAATAAATATGGCAACAGTCCCAAAATTGTTACACAGATTTAATACAGTCCCAATCCAAATACTGTTAGCTTACCACACAAAACTAGAGAAAAGACACCTGTTATTCATTTGGACCCAGAAGAGACCTACAACAGCAAAAACCATTCTGGGCAACAAAAGCAAGGCAGGGATCATCACAATCCCTGACTTGAAAGTATACTACAAAGATACTGTGATGAAAAAAAAAAAAAAAACCCAGACCTGAGAATCAATGAAACAGATTAAAAGATGCAGAAAAAACTCCAAATATATTCAACCTTTTCCTTGACAAAGGACCAAACACATTCGCTGGAGGAAAGATAGCCTCTTTAATAAATGGTGCTGGAAAAACGGGCTTTCCACATGCCAAAGACTAAAAGTAGGCCAATACGTATCAACATGCACTAAACGAAAATCAAAATGGATCAAAACATCTAAATATTAAAACAGAAATACTAAGTCTACTGGAAGACAGAATAGATAGAACTCTTGAAGACACTGATATGGGCAAAAACTTCATAAATAAAACCCCAGTTGTACAGGAAATACTATAAAGCATCAAGTACTCGGATTTTATCATATTTAACAGTTTTTACACAGCAAAATAAATCACCAACAAAGTGAAAAGGCAACCCACAGAGTGGGAAAATATTTTGCCTGTTGTTCCTCAAAGGATTAATATCTAGAACATATAAAGAACTGAAAAAAATCAAACCACCCCCAAATTTAAAGCCCAATCCAAAATTTGGCATCTGAAATGAATATGTACTTCTTAGATGAAAAATATAAATAGCAAATAAATATATGAAAAAGCATTTAACATCACTAGTAATTTGAGACATGCAAATTAAAACAACATTGTGATTCCATCTTACTCCAGAAAGAATGACTTATTTCTAGAAATCCACCAATAAGAAATACTGTAAAGGCTGTGGGGAAAAGGAATACTTTTCCACTGTTGGTGGAAGTGCAGTGGAAGTGTACACTAGTGCATCCACTTGCAAATCAGCATGGAAATTCCTCAAACAAATAGAGGCCTCATTTGACCCAGATATTCCCCTTCCTGGTATCTTCCCAAAAAAATTACAAGCAACATGCCACAATGATATATGGGCCCCCATGTTTATAATAGCACAGTTTATAATAGCTAAATCTTGGAGACAACAAAATTCCCATCAACCAAGAAATGGATTTTAAAAAAAACATAGTTTTTTTTATACAATCAAGTACTGCTCAGCCATAAAGAAGGATAAATTTGAGTCATTTATAGCTAAATGAATGGACCTTGAGACTGTACTCTTAAGTGAAATAAATTGGGCAAGTATGTAAGTATCACATTGTTTCTCTGGTGTGGGAAACTGAAAGTGTAACTAAGAACCAAATATATAACAGAGGTGAAACAGAAGAAGATGTTCAAAAGGAAAGGCACACTAGGGAGAGGAGAAAGGAAAAGGGAAAAAAAAATAGCACAAAATAGAAACAAACCTTTGTAAATAAGGAGGGGAAGAGGAATTGAAGGGAGAGGATGGGGATAAGGGAAAAAAAGAGGAATGAAGGTATCACATGCAGGTGCAAATTTCCTATGATGAATGGGATCATTATGTATAACTAAATTGTACCAATAAACTTAAGAATAATAAAAATCAAATTTTATACCTTATTTAAAATGTCTTTTTTAATTGTTTCTTTTATGATTCGTACCTAAGGGTCCTCCTAAATTGTCATGCAGTAGTAAGTGGGAAACTTTGGGAGGTGATTGGATGTGGGGGTGTTTTAGCTGCCTTGCTATTAGGTGTTGGAATCTGTTAGAAGTGTATTGCTGTGGAAATAACACAGATATTTACTTCTTTCTTCTCAGTTCTTCCCTGAACTTTCTCTCTGCTTTCAAACAGAAATAATATAATAAAATAAAGCAGATTTCTCTTTTCAAAAAAAAATAATATTTGCAGAACAACTGGATGATCACATGCAAAAAATTTCTAGATATGGAGTTTAAATTTTTTGCAAAAGTTAACTTAAAATTGATCAAAGAACTAAATGCAAAATAGAAGACTATGAAATTCCTAGAATAACAGGATAAATCCTAGATGGCCTTGGGTTTGGTAATGACTCTGTAAACACAACACTAAAGACCTGATCTATAAATAAGGTAATGATTGGCTGTACTTAATTAAAGTTAAAAACTTTTCCAATGTCAAAGACACTATCAAAGAAATGAGCTACACTTGCAGAAAATATAAAATCCTCTGAAAAACAACTGTTTTCTAAATTATACAATGAACCTTTAAAAATCAACAAAATGAAAATAATTCTATTTTAAAATAGACAAAAGACATGAACACATACCATTGCCAAAGAAGACACACTGAGATGAAATGCATGTGAAAAGATGTTTTAACTTCAATTTACAACTACAATGAGAAACCCCTATGTAACTGTTATAATGGGCAAACTTTAGAGTACTGCCAATACAGTGATGAACACAGGAGTAACAGGAAATCTCATTCATGGCTGATGGGAATGCAGAATGGTGTAGCCATTTTGAAAGACAGTTTGTCATTTTCCTGAAAAACTAAATGTATTTTTCCTTATGATTCAGTTATTTGACTTGATATTTCACTCAAATGAGCTGAAAAACCATGTCCACAGAAGAAGCTATATGTGAATTTTTATAGCAGTTTTATTCATAACTGTTGAAACTTGGAAGCAACCAAGATGTCCTCAGTAGGCGAGTGCACTAAGTGTAGCAAAGTACATTCACAGAATGGAATTTCATTTAGCTCTAAAAGCAATGTATCATCAAGTCATGAAATTATATGAAGAACTCTAAAGTACATGTTTATAACTGAAAGAAACCAATATAAAAAGGCTACATACTATATGTTTCCAGTTTTGTGACATTCTGAAAGACAATGAAGAGATGAAAAAAGAACAGTGGCTTCGAGATGGTTTTGAGAGCAACAAATGAATAGATACAGCATAGGTTTTTGGGGCAGTGAAACTACTCTGTGTAATGCTGTAAGGCCAGACACATGCCAGCATTTACCTACCAAAATCTGTACAATGTACAATGCAAAGACTGAATCCTATGAGAATCATGGATTGGATAATAGAACTGTACTAATGCATGATCACTGATTGTTTTTTAAAATGTATCATTCTAGTATGTAATATTAATAATGGAAAAATCCATGTATTTGTGGTATTGGGGGCTTTTAAGAAGTCTTCTTATTTGCTGTGAATCTAAAATGGCTATTAAAATTAACATCTATTTTTAAAATATTAATAAACAGAAAATACCCCCTCCAATTTAAAATGATAAACAAATCACACTCTAGTATACCTGACAACTTGGGAACAAATTTCACATGGTTTCTGCCAACTGGTTCTATAATAATTCATGGGCCTGTCTTTTAAGGGTGTGCTGCATTTAATCCATGTAGCAGCCAAGCCAAACCCACAATCACCTTCAGACAGCCTGCTGACTAAATTCTCACATTAATGAAATTTTCCCTATACAGTCACCTGCATGTGTTTTCTTACAGTCACCTTCACATGTAACAAAAATGAATCAAGCTGCGCTCTTAAGAACAACACGGTATAAATTGTTTTGTTCAATATTTTCTGTATAGTTGGTGGTTAGAAAATATTGGCTGAATAATGGAATGAATTTACTTTCTGTTGGCAAAAACTATAATATATCAAACATTCATGGTACCTCATTAATACAAACAACTTTTATATATTTATGTATAATCAGACATTCAAGAATTTAAAAAGGGAGACAGATAAAGGGTCATAGAAAGAAATATCACTTTGAAGGCAGAGTGTTGAAGATAAACAACTGTTCTTGAAACCAGAAAATCTGAATACTAATTTCAGCTAAAACAATCAGTTTGTATCACAGTCAACAAAGAGCTTGGCCTCCAAACATTAACATTAACTACAAAGCTGTATGCAACAAGTATAGCAGTGAGTGATAGTAACTAAAAATAGTAGCACCTTTTTCAATTGTGGTGTATATACCACAGGATTTTAATCACTTAAACACTCTGAAGGTCAAGCTCATAAAGTAGGGTATTTCCTTGCATTTGCTAGTAAAAATCCATAATGGATTATTTAATAATTAAAGATGCACAGAAGAACTTATAATTAATGTACAGATTAATGGTGACTCTAAATGCCAACTTGCCAATATATTAATTTCACAGATTAGATAAATGTACATAAAAGATGAATATATGCAGAAATGTGAGAGAAAATTTTGCCACTCATGCCACAAGAAATTTTCTATTTTGTGCAATAGAAAATATCATGCCTGCCCCCAGTGACAATGCGGAGTGTGCTGAAATAGTGGCAGCCCTGGCTGCAATGTCCCATACAAATTTGAATTTATTTGTCTACTTTGCTATATTTGTGTTGAATAAATTCGAATAGAATAATAATTCACTGTATTTTTATCATTTCAAAAGTAATTTTTCAGAGAAAAAACGCAACTATTTTTTCATGTGATAGCTAGTTTAAAATCCTTAACCAAAAATAGTTGAATGTAGGGCCATCCATGTGTGAAGAAGCATCCCTTTGCATGCCACCTCAGGTCTTTAACAAGAGTACTGTGCGGAGAATTCATTTTCAAAGCAATCAACATTCTGAAGGGATCCTTACATTAAGCATGGCAAAGGTCAGATATGTCCTTTTATTTGCCTTTTTGATTTTAGAAAGTATTCGGTCCATTGAATGTGTATTTTCTCCAGATGGGAAAATATATCTTGGTTTGAAGGAATAAATATGCAAACACATTCAAAAATCAATGAAACTCTTATTTACTATCTGAAAGGTTTTAAGAAGACAAAGTTAACCAAGTAAGAGAAAGTACAAGGCTATAACCTTGTACTTGATTTTCTAATCACATACTTTGGCCTCAGACAAACATATTCAGAGCTTGCTCCAATCTCCTGGGTACTATGGTAGTGTTACTGTTACATGCTGGAAGAAAATTCAGTCACAGCTCTCAGGTTTCTGCACATTTTGTGAGCAGGGAGGCCGGCTGCCATTTGCTTCAGTTTATCTGTTCAAGAACATTTATATAGCAAATAGCTTTGGAACATAGATGAAACACCCTTTCTGGTACAAACATCAAGTGTGTTTATATCCTTGTAAGAGAGAGATTGCATATCTATTTACAGAATAAATTGCAAGAGTACATACTGCCCAGTGTAACAGACATGGCTTGCTCTGTTACGAAGAATAGATGCTCTAATGGCCCAAAGAACAGATCTGTTGTTCTAACTCATGGATTTTCTTCTGTCACCTGTCCATGATATTTGCTGAATGGCTAGGCCATTTATTTGTATTTGCATTTATTCTGGGGAAAGTTGACTCATAGAGCTAGTTCAAATATTGTTATCCAGCAACTGGTATTGATGTGAACAAGAAAGTGTTGTTTGTGACTGACCTGAAAAAAAATGTACCTTTTTTAAAACTATTCATCAAACTATGTGTGGTAAATAAACTTACTGCTGAAAAGATGGTATCATCTCAGAACTTTCACGATTCTTAACAGTTTTCAGTAACTGATGCAATGCTTAGGTGCATCTTTCCATGCCCTATCAGTATCTGAAAGATGGAGCAGAGAAACTCAGAAAAAACTGCCCTTTGTCAACAGAGTCATCATTACAACACAGAGAGTATTATTTTCTGGCTTTTAGCATGATAATTGTAACACATAAAAATATTATTAGGCAAAAAAAATGGAATAAATAAAGGGAGAAAAGGTCTAAATGCAAGTAATGGAGGCATGGACAGGATTCAAATATTTTACATCCAAATATGAAAGTGCCACAGTGATTCTCAGTGTTTTGGTAGATAGATGATAGGCAGAAAATAGATGGACAGACATAGCTATAGCTATAGATATAGATGGAGACAGAGATGCAGATGTAGGTGTAGACAAATAATCTAGCCTATCATCTATCCACTTAGAAAGGATTTCTTATGTGTTTTTTCACTTTATTGAGTTATAACTGAAAAAATTACAGGGTGATGTTTTGATATCCAAATGCATAGTGAAATGATCATGTTTGTTAAGTTCATTAATGTATCTGTCATATCATATATTTATCATTTTCTTTCTATGTGTGCTTGCATTTGTGTTTGTGGGGTAAACTGAAGATTGTTGTCACTTATAGAATGTCACAAATGCAATACAGTATCAACTATGGCTGCCCTACTGCACATTAGATCTCTAGAAGTTTGGGAGTTTTTGTTTTGTTTTTGTTTTTGTTTTTGGGGGGTGGTTTTGGTACCAGGGATCAAACTTATGACCTCGCGCTTGCCCGGAAGGCACTTATGTGGTTGAGTTAAATACTCAGCCCCTAGATCTCTAGAAGCTATTCATCATCCATAACTGAATTTTTTGCAAACAACTATGTGTTTTAATTTTTGTGTAGGTTCGTTAAGTAACTGAGACACAATTTTTGTTATTAGCTGTAATTACCTGTTAAAACTACTAAGATTTCTCATACTTATTTTTCTCACTTAAAAGAATATGAAATTATTGTCTATTTTTTTATTTTTTAACCTAGGGCTTTAATTTTTAAATTATTTATGGAGATTGGATTTTTTGTTTTCTTTTTTAATACATTTTTCTTTTTTCACTTTTTCATTATATTTCGCTTTTGTCTCTTCTTTTTTATTTTTCCTATTTGTTTTTGTCTGACTTTTACTTTTCATTTTTTGAATTTTTTTTCTAATTCTATGATTTTCTTTTTACTGCTTAAATAATCTTTCATTTCATTTTTCTCTCCTTTTCATCTTTCATTCCCTCTTTTACTTTACAGCTTTCATTTTCCTGTTTCTCACACTTTCTATCTTCACTAGTATCTGACAGAGCCTAGAGACACTGCCAGTTTGAATGAACCCACCCACCATTTTAGAGAAAGATGGGCATCATTCTACACAAGTCACAAAGAACATGTTTAGTAGGTTACAGCTGGTTCCCCAAAGATTCTACAGCTCACTTCTCAAACCCAATCCCTCAAAAGCCCTCTCCCCAAAAAAGAAAACATATAAACAGGCTCTCACCTGTAAGAGACTTGATTTCCACTATACTCACACAAAGAGGACCCTCTCAGGTTTAGCAATATATCTACTTGGATTTTTGAGTTTTCATTTTTTTTCTTTCTCACTGAGTGTCACCACGGTTAGATAGTTAATTACTGTGGAATTCTTTTCTATAGTTAATGGAGTTGCAGTTGTTGCCTTCAGTAGGTATTTACTCTATTTCAACATTTGGTTGTCTTAGTGTTTTATTTATAGGTCTCCTCTCTACGGTTAAGGGTGGAACATTATTGGCTCTTATACTCCATCAATATCCACTTTATCTTTGACACTATCATTGTTTCTGATTTTGCTGCTATTGACAGGGTAGCATAGTGGTTGCTATTTGCTTTTGCCTCTGTGCCAATATATGAATTCTCAATATATGAAACTTTGTTTCATTAACACTACTATTTGTCCTTCTCCCTCAAATTAGCAGAATTATTGGGTCTATAACAGAAGCAAAAGCCTATAGTTAGCCATTCCCAGAGTGCACAATTGAAAATCAGACATTAAGGAGATCTTCATATAAGCAACAGTGTCTTTCCACTATAATCAACCCAAAATTCTCCACAAAAAAAGACAAGGCAACTAAACGCCTTCAACAATCCCCAGCCTTCCCAGAGCTGATCAATGGAGCAGCAAGGCAGAGGAAATAAGAAGCTATGTAGCTGTGTTATTCAAAGAAATAAAAAAGAAGATAAAATGATCAATAAGGTACTTGGTGAGCTCAAAGAAGATATAACTAAATGGATAGTGGACTTAAAATCATCAATGAGTAAGAAGATACTAACAAAAAGATAGGTATGCTAAACAAAAGAAAATATAAAGGAACACTTTAGCAAAAGCATTAGAATCCATGCAGAAGTACAAAAAGAAATCCAGTAGTTTAAAAATTCTATTGAAATTACTGGCAGAAGAAGTGACCAATATGAGGAAAAAGTGCCATAACAAGATCATAGGGCCAATACTCTATAGTAAAATCAAAAGACAACACAATTGGCAGAAAAACCCTGCTTACAAAAATAATAGCAGAAAAATTTCCAAATGTAAGGAAAGAATTTAACATACAAAGATAAATGAGGCTCATAGGACCCAAATAACCACAGTAAGAAAGGAACTTCTCCAGAACACATCAGAGTTGAACACAAGGAGAGAATCTTACAAAAAATCATTTATAAAAGTAAATTTATTAGAATTAAAGCATACTTCTGAACACAAACTTTAAAGGTCATGAGGGTTTGGAGTGAAGTGTTTCAAGCCCTAACAAAAAAAAAAAAATTCTAATGCAGACTGATATATCCTGAAAAACTCATGGAAAATTAAGGCCTTTCCTTGAATAAGAGCATTTTAAGAAGTTCATGACCACAAAACTAGCACTCAGAAATTCTCAGTGATATTTTAGAAACAGATAATGAAGGCAACAATACCAAAATGTCTAATGGAATGAATATAACAAACAGTGAGCAGGTACCTAGAAGTAAAAAAAAAAAGGAATTATCAATAGGAAAATAAGTAATAATTCTCAATATGAATAGTCCTACTTCCCCAATCAAAAGACACAGATTTGTAGAATGGATCAAGAAACAAAACTCAAAAACAAATACATTTAATCCAAAAGAAATTCACAGACTAAAATGCAAAGAATAGAAATCATTTCTTTAAATAATAACATGAAAATAAGCAGAACTACCTATTCTATTCTCAAAGTGGACTTCAAGCCAAAATTTCTAAGAGGCAAAAATGGTCACTAGATATTGGATAAGGAAACAAATCAATAGGAAGCAATAATTATAAACACATATGCACCAAGCTGTAAAACAAATACCACTGGACATAAAAGATCATAGAAACATAAACACATTTTTTGTGGAGAAACACAATATTCCATTGTTACATATGGAAAGATCAAATAAAGAATCAACAATGAAATATCATAGTGGAACCCAATTTTTGCACAAATGAAATAAAACAAACATTCCACCCAACAACAATGGAATACACATTCTTTTTATCAGCACATGAAATCTTCTCCAAAATAGACTCAAGTAAAGTATGCTTAGCTAAATGCAAAATAATCAAAATTATCCTATGCATATCAGCAGGTCAAAAAAGAGCCTCTGACAAAATTCAATGTCCTTTCATGATTAAAAAAGTGTTTTGGAAAAAAATAGATACAAAGAGTTCTTATTGCAATCTGATTTAAAAGAAAAACATAACAACATTTCTGCAAACATCATATTAAGGAAAAGTTGAAAGCTTTGGAAGGAAGGAAGGAAGGAAGGAAGGAAGGAAGGAAGGAAGAAAGAAAGAAAGAAAGAAAGAAAGAAAGAAAGAAAGAAAGAAAGAAAGAAAGAAAGAAAGAAAGAACAAAAGACAAGGATATCCACTATCAGAACTCCTGTTCAATACAGTACTAAAAATGTTAGCCAGAGAAATCCAGCAAGTGAAGGAAATAAAAATTATTCCTATGGGAAAGGAAAAAATCAGTTATTATTACTTTCAGAGGACATTATCCTTTACATAGAAGACATAAAATAATCTAACGAAAGTTTCCCAAAATTAATAACCAAATTAAGTAGTATAGCAAGATACAAACATAAAAATCACTATTTGTCCTTTACAGCAATAATGAACTCATCAAGGACGAAATTAAGAATAAAATACCTTTCACAAAACTATCAAGAAAAATTAAATATTTAGAAATCAACCTTACAAAGTAAAAGACCTCTATAATGAAAACTGTAATATTCTGCAACAGGTATTAAAGAAGATATCAGAAAATGGAAAGATATTCCTTGTTGCTGGACAGACAGAACAAGTATTATTATCAAAATTGCCTTTCTTCCAAAACTGATATACAGACTTAACACAGTCCCAATTAAAATACCAACAATATTTCTTTCACACAGAACTAAAGAAAACAATTTTAAAATTCATATTGAACTAGAAGAGACCTGGAGTAGCAAAAGCAATCCTGGGCAACAAAAGCAAAGCAGGAGGCATTATAATCCTGGATTTAAGTTATAGTAAAGAGCTACAGTCATAAAAACAACATAGTATTGAGACAAAATAGACATGTACTTTAATGGAACACAATAAAGGATATAGAGCCAACCTCAGGCACATTCAGCCATCTGATCTTGCCTCTTTAATAAATGGTGTTGGGAAAACTGGTTATCTACATACAAAATATTCAATCTATGCCCATGTCTCTGACTAGGTAATAAAGAAAAATCAAAAGAATCAAAGATCTAAATGTTAAAACAGAAGCACAATCTGCTAGAAGATAAATACATAAATCTTATCCTAAACATAGGCATAGGCAGAATGCCAATAACATAAGAAATGACATCAAGAATCTACAGGGCCTGGGACATAGCTCAGTGGCCAAGAGCCTGCCTGGCAAGGGGAAGGTCCTGAGTTTGAACACTGGTACCAAAAAAATTCTACAAATTGGATCATAACAAATTAAAAACCTTCTTTATAACAACCAACAGAATGAAGAACAACTTACAGAATGGGTAAAGATTTTGCCAGGTAGTCTTTGGACAGAAAAGTAATACACTAAGAACTCCCCTGTACAATATTTAAGCACCACCTTGAAAAAAGATCTAGTAAAAAATGGGTATCAGCAAAAAAAAATAGACATTTCTAAGAAGTACAAATGGCCAGTAAATACATGAAAAACAATTTCAAAATTTTGGGCTTTTAGAGAAATGCAAATTAAAACACTGAGATTTCTTCTGACTCCAGAAAGAGTATTTATCATCAAGAAATCAAATATTTAAAAATGATGAGGCTTCAGGGAAAACGGAATCCTTTTATATTACTGGTGGGAATGTAAATTGGTACAATCACTATGGAAATCAGTATGGAAACTCCTCAAAAAACTAAACCTAGAAATTCCATTTCACCCAGGTATTCTCCTTCTAGATGTCATCTCTAAAGAGTTAAGGACATCACATTATAGTGATATGTGCAGCCATAACTACAGCCTCACAGTTCATAACAGCTCACTCTTAGAAGTAGCCTATATTTTCATGTTCGAAGAATGGCCAAAAAGTATGTGGAATTTATACAAAATAGAGTTGAATTCTGCTACAAAGAAGGATATCTGAAGATATTTGTAGATAATAGCAGAGAGGCCTTTGCAAAAGTGAAGGGAACAGATGGAAGGAGGAGAGGGAAGGAAAAGGGATCAAAAAATTAAGGTATGTTTTGTATATATACTAATTCCTCACAAACATGTAATCCTTATGTCCCAAAATGTGTACTAATAACAAGTTAAAAAAACAAAAAAATTTAGCAAATTATTCTTGACTAGTTCTCATGTAGTCCAAAGCATGGGAAATAGGATGATGTCACTTAATACTGGGTTTTCATGTGCCTCACAAAGTTCAAACCCAAACTTATTTTCAAACATTAATTATTTGATCAGAAAAATTCTAAGATTTAGTAATCAACCATTATGAAATAGATGGAATATGCATTTCAATATATGTAAATTGATATATTTCTGAACATTTGATTACTTAGTTCTTTAGAGTTACTATTTTAACTCCCACTCTTTCCCCAGTCTGGGACTCAGACGGTTGACCCACTTACCTCTTGACCTCTGAAAAATACATGAATGTTTTAAAGGGTCTTCCTTCAAGACCTCATAAGCAGTCATACATAGTTCTAGAGTCATGTTATACTTTTTCATCTTTTAGGAAATAACAGCTACACGTTGGTTTGCTTGAAGGTGCATAGCCTCTGAGCAGTAAGAGTTTTGATGTTTCTTTTAATGTTTGTCTCTTTCTTTAGAAAGAGACAAACTCCTTCTACTCTTCACCAAGTCATATCTATCACTCTTTCACTACTAAAGCTAACAACGTCATCTCACAAATGAATTCTTAATACAACTGTGAATAGCAGAACTCTCTGCTGAAATAATTATGTTCATCCTTTGCCCCATTTGTACAGCAACTACTCACAAATATTTTCATTCAAAATGTAAAATAATCATAATTCAATTTAGGTTTTTAGGAGTAGCTTTGACTGTAAAGCTGTACATAGGGCATATGGAAATACAAGCATGTTAATTACTTTAAGTGGCCCTACTAGTTAACTCTAAGAACACTTCTTTTGCCCTTGCAGGATCTTCCCTAGACACTGGCTTTATCTTCATTAGTAAACAGTGTAGTAGTAATATAGGGGAATGAAACTCCCACCCTACTGTGTCCAGTATGAGCTCATGTTCTCTAAAATCCAAGAATGAATCTTAGGAACAACAGAGGTGAAGAGTTGAATATATTTAATTAAGAGAAAGAAAGCTTCTGTCTAAAGAGAGACAGAAGGGGGTCCTGAGCAGGTTGCCCAGGACTCTGTCTTTTCCAGGGACTTTTATAGAGTAAAACCATGGGTTCAAGGTGGGCAAGACTGGGAACTCACAAAGCAGATGCGCATAAGGGGGGACAAAACTATAGTTAGCCATTAAGATCAATAGTTTAGGTAAAATTCATTACATTGGGAACAAATAGAGAAGCAAGCCATGTAGAAAGCGGGCCTTCTTAGAGAGCAGTGACTCTTCCCTAGGGAATGGAATGGTGACTCCTGACTTCAAGGTGATCCAGACTTAACCCTAAGGATTATAATTAAGGCTGTGGTTGCATTTGTTTTGCCTTCTGTCTAGAGATCTGGTCCACAGCAAGAGGTGTGTCCCTCCCAAGGTCATCAGATATCTGGTCCTCTGTGCTGGCTTCCTCCAGGGTCTAGCCCTATCTGACTGCCTATAATATTTCTAACTGGCTCAGCTGCCTGTAACATTAGTATAGGTAAGAAATAGTGATGAGCTTAAAGTTCTAACACTAAAAGAATTTATAAGCAATCAGTTAAGCCCATGTTATTGTAATGAAATATCAGTATAGGCTTATGGCAACATTATAAAGGCAACAAGAGTTAGATTTTGACGGATAATTACAAGCACAAAGTATAGAGATGAAAGAAATAAGGGATAAATGAGAAAAAAGAAAAAGCCAAGAATGGAAAAAACAGAGAGCCAAGAAGGAATAGATAATGAAGCACAGGACTTGTGGTTACGTGGGGTTAACTGCTCATTCTGTCATTATCTGAGAGGATGAAGTGGGATAGGCTGAGATTACAACTCCCAAATCCCAATCATTTGAAGTGACAGAGTTCTTTCCTTCATTTCCTGTTTGTTCCACGACCATCTCTAATCACCACAGTGTTGTACTCACCCTGGGTTTTTAGATGCTTTGGATGACTAAGCAGCCACCACCTGGGATTCATGCTGCTTGTTGACTTGGAGGAAAAAAGAGCTCTGAAAGATTTTACGGTTGTTCAGAAATTTTTATCATGATACATTTCTGTGGCATTTCTGTTCTCAACTCATCAGCCAAAACTACATACAGGACCTTATCCGAAAACACAGAGACAGAGACTTGTAAGATTACCTTACTGTCATGTGACCACCATGTGGGAAAACATGAAATGCATGCCACTCAGGCCAGATTCCTACAGACAGTACCAACTTTATAATCTGCATTAAGTATTCAGAGTCTGTATATTTCTAAGTCCTCCTGCCTAACATACCTTCTGTATGTTAAACAATTACTTGACAACTGTAAATGGCAGTTAAACAATTACTTATACTATAAATTTTTTAATTATAAAATCATGATAAAACTCTATTATCTATGAAGATACTATTTAACTAAAGAATTTAATGTATAGAATAAAACTACCAGAGTATCTGCTCTATAGCAATTAATGCCTGGTAACATTAAGTTTGTGATACCCTGTTTTGAACATGTCAATTCCATACATAGCTCAAAATTTGAGAGACTTCAGGAAACTTTCACATAAATGGACAAAGCATTCAATAGTTGCTTTGCTATGCTCCACAGTCAGATTCCTCTCTACAAACCTGTTACTAGAGCCATTACTATTGTTTGCTAATGAATCCTCACTGGGAGGTTGGCCAAAGCCATCAAAAGACATTCATTTCAGAAACATATCTGAAGACTTCTTGGATTTGTTTACAGAGGAGCAAGAGAACCTGAAATAACAACAGACGACTCTTGTGGCCAATGGTATATTGCTTTGCCATCAACATTATCCTCCCCTCCATCTCTTGCCTAACTCTGCTTCTCCCTGCCTCTTACTGACTTCATCAATTCTGGAAATTTCTCTCTCCAGACCTTGAGAAAGTTGCTTGACATCTCCAAGTTTTAAAAATGTTACTTGAATGAGTAACAATATTTCCTGCCTCCGAGAACTATTACATGTCAATCAATATATGTCAAAGTATTTAGCATGATGTAAGTTTACAGTTTTTAAACTAAAGTAATAATGAATAAAGCACCACTTTAGGGATTTAGATTTACTGACTATACTTTTTCATTCCTCAGTGCTAATGAATTGCTTCATATGCTGTTCCATAAGTGCTGTTGAAGAAATACACTTAGGTAAAAAACACACGATCAGATCCCTCAGATATGTATTTGTTTGCTATAATTTAGATTCCTATAATTACTATGAAAAATTTAGTATTATCCACTTTTTATTATAAGACAAACTAGATAAATTTTAACATTTTTATATACATATAGTTTCAAAGGATAGAAATATGTATGCATATGTTTATATATATAGTTTACACTCTCAAAATGTGATCCATTATCATTTGGCACATACATATCTGAAAAAATGAGATATCTGAAAATATATGAATATATATGTATATTTGTTTGGATTCAAAGTACTAACAGTTTTCTAGAGAAAACATAAACATGGCTAATCAGGAATGAAGATATATTGAGCATAGCATTTTATTTTATACTTTTCTAGTCAGTAACTAAGTATTATTGAATCCTCACATCAACAGAAAATCTCCTTATCCATTTTCTCAATCATATAAAACTATGTATATTTCTCATTTTTGCAATTTCAATAAAAATATGGTTTTAAGACAAAACAAATTATTTAAAAATTTGAGGTATTGTTCTATTAATCTTATTCTGATGATAGAAAAGAAAATTTTCTTCAACTTATTACATAACTGGAAATATACATATTCATTTTCAGCCTTAAAATAGTCATCAGGTCCATTCGCTCCACATATTTACGAATTATTTACCACTTGCTAAATACTAATTTAGATATGGAGGCAAGATGAATAGTACCTTGCATCCCAAAGTAAGGAAAATCCAATAAATTAATATGTGAATTATACATGATCACAAACAGTAATGAGTTTTGTTGATGAAGGTAAATCACAGAAAAAGAAGAGACAGGTAAAGTTTATGGCAGATCAATTTTCAATCAGTTTTAGAAGTCCTCACCAATAAAGTAGCACAGGAGCCTAATGAGGATGGAAAAGGTGCAAAAGGATGAACAGAAATTCCTGGGACGCTAACAACAACTAATACAAACAAAAATAAAGCCTATAATATAATCTCTAATGTCTCAGAGAAGGAAAGTTAGTTCTGGAGGATCTAGGAGAAGCTGATGATGAGTATGGTTATCCTGTGAGGTGGTGATGAGCAGGTACTTGGACTTAGAACAAGCCATGGTCCTCCTATATTCTAGTTTAATCTCTCTCTCTCTCTCTCTCTCTCTCTCTCTCTCTCATACATAACTGAAAGCAAGATACATAACTCAAAGCAGACAAACAGCACAGAATATTCACTGGATACGCAACATTATGAACTAATATCTTGTATTAGTAATGTATTATAGGAGCATCCAAAACTGAGTAATTTTTAAACTTTGGATTGGTATAAAACTGATTATTATTTCATAAAGTAGGTGATAGTATACATAACTGAGAGACAGTAAAATAGGGCCAATTTTTCAATTGCATATATCCAAACTAGGAACAGAAAAAACTTCTGCACAGTGGACCCCCTTACTTCAAGGGAGTTATGTTCCTAGAGGACCTGCAAACTGGGAAAACTCACAAATTTCAAATATACTTAGAAAAATGCCTATTTTAATAGTTTAAACCCGAAATATGTGGTTTCCTGCTGTTGTTTAATTTAATAAAATACTATATTAATAAAATCCTAGAAGGTTCAGGGCATTCTGGTTGCATCTCAGGGATCTTAGGGCTTTAACTAGAGCAAAACAAAACACTCAGGATAGCAACATGGTACCATGACCTCTCATGCAGAAATGCTGGTGCATCTGCCAGTGGGTTGTATGGAAGTAGCCAAAAGCAGTAAGGAGAACTGAATAATGCTCTAGAGTTGGCTACATGAAAATCTATCTCCAATAAAACAAGGATATTTGTGGTTCCACAAAACTGCAGTGGTTTCCAAGAACAATTATTAATTAGGCTGTGAAGAAAATCTGCAAATACTGAGGGTGTGAAGTCTGAACTGTAACTTCGCAGGGGTATACTGCACTTTTACCTGACTACATTTTTACAGAGACTTATGCTCCTAAAGTAAACATTCACATTTTATGTACTTTTTCTTTCTCTGGTTATCAGGCATATCCTTCATATTATGGCTAGCTAAATTAATATATCTAATAAATGTGTAGATCCAAAAAACCAATAATCTAAGACTTTAATCTCTGAAATGAACACACATAAGTATCTTCTTCATAAGATTATTTTGAAAATTAAATATAATCAGATGTTTGAGAACCTATCCTAGTGTCAAATAAAAATCCCAATAAAGTTTAGGTATTGTAATTACAGTTTGAAAAAATTTCAATGAAAATATAAGCAATGTAAATGCCAATAGTATGTACTGAATGTAAGGAAGGAAGTTAGTATTCATTTACTTCAATCTCCTTTAAATACAAGTAGCATAAGAAATTTTACAAGTTGACAACATTTTCTTCTATATTCAGCATATCATTTCTTGCACTGTCCATAAAAATAAAAATGTATTATTAACTTTAAATGAAACTGTTTCTTTCATATATTTTTTATTATGGTTTATTATCAAAATTAAAGCACTAGTTCAATTTATTGTAAGTGCTTATATTATTTATGTGACTAAATATCTATTTTATACTTGAAATTGTTTAGCATGAAGTACTTACCCAACTTATAATTTTAAGTTTATTTTCAAATTAGATTACTTAAAAATCATGTTTTTGATGAAGTAAAAACATTAATAATTTGTATGAAATCCAATTTTTGGCTAAAGTACATAAGGAGATATGTATATGTAGATGTGTTATCTTTACAGAAAATTCCAGAATATAATACTTTATTTTCAGGCCGAAATACACTAACCTTAAACTTAATATGTAAATAATATCTGATTGTTGAGGTCTTCTATTGCTATTTCTATTGCTTCATACAAACTGTGAAGATATATTTTAAGTGACCCATTTTTATTCTTCCTTAATAAGCATTTAATACCAAAATAGTAAATTTATAAATTTTCTGATTTCCTTATTTTAAAATGTGATTTTTTTATAAAATGAAAATTACAGCAAACCTCCTAAAATAAATCCTTTTAAGTAATAATAATCTAACAGCTAATAACTTAAATCCTAATTGGTAGAGGCTACAGGCAGATTCAGAATGTGGACTGTACCTTGTGCCGCAATCGTGTTAAAGGTTGATAGAATTTAAGGCCATATGCTGCTTCTTTCATTGGCCTTCCTTCTGACTCCAGAAGAATGAATCCAAGAACCAGAATGACGGACCAACTCTGAAACATCTTTATTGATTTTCACCTGTCAAAATTAAAATGGCAGTAAGAGAAAATGCAATATATATTGAAGAAATATATTAAAATAGTCAATCATATATAAACCTTTATAGATCTAATTGAAATTTTGCTAGTACTGGCCAGGTGAATGTATACAGGTAATTACCTCCAAATAAAGATTAAACCTTTGATCATACCAAACACTATTTATTTTTATTCAGACAGATTTGAAGAGTATAAAATAAAAGGAAATGTAGGATTCATAATAATGCATTGGGGAAAAACAAAGATCATAAGAAAAGGGAAAATATATTAAAGTCTGGTCAATTTTTGAGGTATACCTAAATAATATAATTATTAATATTTGCATATCTCTACTTTCTCTTCAATGCACTTAATAAGTAAATTTCAGAACTACTGTATCTATTAGAATTCACTGGTAAAGATTCATAGGAGTTTAAAAAGAGTTTTTTGTGGTAGGAACTTAAATAAACTGAGTAAAACAGATGTTATGCAGGTGGATTAAAAATAGCTTTTTATTTTTTTTTTTATTTTTTTTTTATTTTTGGTACCGGGGATCGAACTCATGACCTCGCACTTGCCAGGCAGGCGCTTAAGCCACTGAGCTAAATCCCCGGCCCAAAAATAGCTTTTTAATAAATTTTTCATAGTATTTAAAGGGTTCATTTTAGAATACTGCTGTACAAGTGCTTTAAAGTACTAAAAATCCTATAACTTCCACTGCTCTGTTTTAGAGGTCATAACTTTTAAACTTATTATTTTCTATACAATAAAAGTTTTTCAAACATACAACTTTAAGATTTGAGCTCAAGTGTATTCCACTTTACCATTTTCACCAACTCTTTCTCTGCAATAACACTTTATGAGTTCCTTTTACTAAGTCAATTTGTACGTCAGTCCTTTAACAAACCAATTAAACTTGTTCTTTTATATTATTTTTATTAATATGTTTGCTGTACATGGAGTTTACATTCAAGTTGGGGAATGGTACATAGAAGTATATGTATCATAACACACCTTGTTTCTTTGGTTTAATTCCATTTCCACCCATCTCCCTCCCCCTTTCTTCATTTTCATTATTTCTGTCATTATTATTCTTAGCTCATTTATGAAATATGTTTAGATTCATTGCAGTTATTAGGTTCCTTCTGTAAAATGCATATGTTAATTATCGCACTTCCCCTTCCTCTCTCCTTTCTCCCATCACTGCCTTGAACTCCTCCTCATTTGCACAAGATCTAGTCCTTTGTTTTCTTTGGCCTTTATTAGTCTTTTTGTACTTTTCCTTACTCAAATGAAATACAATGTTTAGGCTGGTGTGTCTGGTTTATTCCACTCAAAATCTTATTTTCCAGGGGCATCCATTTTCTTAAAATGACTAGAATGCATCCTTCTTTACAGTGAAGTAGATTTCATTATGCACAGATAACATATTTTTTATGTCCAATCAGGTTTTGTTAGATATATAAGCTGCTTACAGGATTATAGTTATTATGAATTTTGCTGCTATAAATATTGGTATGCATGTATGGTTGTATCTTTAGCTCTTTGAAAGAAACCTAGAAAGTGAATAGTTGGGTCATATGCAATTTCCACTTTTAGTTCTTTGAGAAATCTCCATACTGAACACTTTTTCAAATATTTATTTGCTGTTTCTACTTCTTTACTTCAGAAGTGTTTCTTCATTTTAAATGCCCATTTTTGGATTGAGCCTTAAATTTGGGGATGTATTGGAAGGGTCTGATTTTTTTTAAGTGCTTTATAAATTCCAGATACTGGTCTTTTATCTGAGGAATGCCTGATAAAAGACTGTTCCCATTATGAGGGTTTTTTTCTTTACTCTGATTGATGGTTTCTTTTGCTGTACAATAGATTTTTAATATGTGACCACAGTTGTTGATTCTTGTAATATTTACTGTGTGATAGGGGCTGAATCATGATGTATAATCTTTTCAGGATTTGCTGCATTTTGTTTCCCAGTATCTTGTTGAAGACTTTTGCATCTATGTTCATTAAAGAGATTGGCCTATATTTCTATCTTGTGTTGGGCCCATTCCTGGTTTTATATCAGTGTAATTCTTGCTTCTAGCAATGACTTTGGGAATATTGATTCACTTTCCTTCTTTTTAAAAAGTTTGAGACATAGTGGCATTAGATATTTCTAAAGTTCTTACAGAATTTACCCTTGAATCCATGAGGACCTGGATTTGTCTTTGTTGATAGTTTTTTTTCCCAACTTATTCAATTTCATTGACTAATATTGGATTTTTAGGCATTTTTATATCATCTTGAGTTAGCTTTGGTTAATTTATATGTAACTAGAAGTCTATCCATTTCTTCTGAATTTCTTATGTTATTTAAGAACAGGTTTTCAAAGTTGATGGAGGCCACTATAAAGTGGATGGGAGCAGGATTTTAAAACCAGTTGGATTTCCATGTTTACTTGTGAGTCTGTCCCAGACCTAGGCCCCTTATCCTGAGATGGGCAGCGGATTCATAGGAAATGGATTTCTATGAATTATATTCCAGGTAGAGGCCTGCAGTGGCCTTTGATGCCAGTGATGCCTCAAGGACAAGACAAGGCCACAGCTGAAGACACCTGGTTCCCACCCAATTAACTAGACAAAGACTGTTGCTGCAGCCATCTCAACCCTGCAGTAAAAGTCAACCTGGAGATAAAATAGTTCTTCTAAATTAATGTAATTTTTTACCTCAAGAAGTCCTTGAGCTGACTCCCAAAGTTCTGCTCAGTTTCTCATGTTTTCCATTCTAACCCTTTCTCCCAGTGAAAACTAAATAAATAAAGGTCACCTAGAGAAGTTCTTTGTCTCAGCCCCCAGACACTGTTGAATCCTGCTAGAGGTTCTGATCCTCCTGGAACCCTAAATTCATACCACTTGTCTCTTTTATTGAAGCCTTTGCCATGCACTGGGAGGACTGCAGGCCTGATCAGTCTGCGATACAAAGTAAATATTGATGATCTTCTGGATTTCTGCAGGATCTGTTGTGATTTCCCCCTTTTCATTCCTAATAGCATAGAGTGGAGTTTTTCTTTTTGTTTTTTAGATAAAGTTGGCTAAGGGTTTATCTATTTTATTTAATCTTTCAAAGACCAACTCTTTGATTCATTGATTCTTTGCACTGTTTTGTTAATCTCAATAGCATTCATTTTGGTTCTTTATAATTTCCTTTTTTATATTAGCCTTGGATTTAACTTATTCTCCTTTTTCTACAATTCTAAGGTTCAACACTGAGTTATTTATTTGAGCTTGTTCCATGTTTCTGATATGGGTATTCACCACTATGAATTTACTCCATGAGATGCTTTCACTGTGTCCCATAAGTTTCAGTATGTTGCACTGGTATTACCATTCAATTGTAGAAACTGTCTAATTTCTTCTTTAATATCATCTATGACCCATTAGTAGTTCAAGAGGTTAATTTCAATATTTTTTATATATTTTGTGGTTTCTTTAGCCATTGATTTTCAGTTTTATAGCCCTACATCAAGTAATACTCATAGTATATGTTCAGTTCCTTTAGATTTATGTAAGCACATTCTAAGAGCTAGTATGTAGCCTATTTTGGATAAAGTTCCAGGTGATGTTGAGAAGAATGTGCATTCTGTTGTTGGATGGAAAACTCTGAAGATATCTATTAAGTTCATTTATTCGGAGGTTTAGTTCAGCTCTGACAGTTCCCCATAAAATTGTATTAGTTAATATCTGATGTTTTCATATCCATTAGTGTGTTTTATACAGTTGAGTGCACCAATATTTGGTGGATATATATTTATGATTGTTACCTCTTCCTCTTGGATTGTCCCCTTAGGAAGTGTGCCTTATCTCTTCTGATCATTCTTGCCTTCAAATCCATATTCTCTGCAAATAGATAATCAATTCCTGCTTTTTCTAGGTTCCTATCACATAGAGTATTATTTTCCATCCTTTGATCTTCAAAAGTCTATGAATTGGGGGGAGGGGTTTCTTATATGCAACATATTGTTGGATTTTGTTTCTTGATCCATTTTTCCAATTTTTTTGATTGGCACATTGAGAACATTCACATTATGTTTGTAACTGATAGGCACTGACATATTCTTGTCTTTGTATTATTTTCCTATTGTTGTTTCCCTTCCTTAACCTTTTATTTTATTGCTTGCTTGCCTGGTGGACTAACTCTATTGGGATTATTGGAATTGTTGTCTTATTCTAGAATGTGCTTCAGAACTTTTTGAAGTGCTGCTTTGTTAATCATGAATATCTTCTGGTGGTCTCTATCATGGAAGAATCTTATTTCTCCATCAATTTTGAAAGATAATTTTACAAGATACAACAATCTGGGTTGGATGTTTTTTCTTTGAGGGCTTGAAATACTTCACTCCATGCTCTTTTTGACTTAAGGGTTTGTGTCAAGAAGTCTGCTGTGATTCTTATAGGTTTCCTTTATAGGTGATTTGTTTCTTTTCACTAATGGTTTTTAACGTTCTGTTCTTGTGTTACATTTCTGGAATCTAATATATGCCTTGGTACTTTTTTTTCTTTCTGATCAAGGTTAAGAAGTTCTATATACCTCACTTACCTGTATGCCAAATTCTTTTTCCATGCTTAGGAAGTTTTCTGCTATTATCTATATAAACACATTTTATGACCTTTGCATGATCTTTCAATTTTTCATTGGTTATAATTAATCTTCCTTCTTTTTTGCCTCAACTAAAATCTGTTGGCTTTTTTGTGGTCACTTGCCATTTTTTAGAGGTCTTTTATTTGTTGATCACCAACCACAGCCCCAATTTCTAGATCTGATATTTTCAATATAATTTTTAATTTCCTGGATGATGGCTTGCATCTGTTTTATGGTATCCAGTTCTTTTCTGCATTGGGAAGTCCTGATTTTCCTAAGCTCCTCTACATTTTATCTTTAGCTACTCTAGGTTCACTAACCATTTTTTCCCATTATGGTCATCATCTCTTTTGTTATTTGTGTAATTATTTTTTCTTTGGGAACTTGTTCATCTTACTTGTTCCACAGCTACCATTTCATAAACTTCAGCTGGGAGGTTTCTGATTTCTTCTGCCTCAGTGTCCTCTAAGCTTGGTTTTGGTGAATTGGATGTTTTGGATTAAATCTTGTTTCTATATTTTTAAATTTTCTATTTTTCTGTTTGTTCATTTTCTATATTGAGGCTTACAAGTTGCTTTTGGTATACAGTTTTATTACTAATACTGAGACTTCTTTAAATAATGACTACTTTTCAAAGCTTTCTTCTAGAGTTATCTGACTTTAGGCTTTTGAATGTGTCCCAAGATCCTTGATTTCGTGTTTATCAGGGAAGAAATGTTGCAGCCCATTTGGCCTAGCACCCAGTTCTTTAGTACAGGGCTGCAGTATTGTTTATGGGCCACAGACAGTCTAGGCACTGGCATACGAGTAAGATCAATTGATCACAACAGCTATGTCACCCTGGCTAAATTAGTAAACCAGTAGTAACTATAGCATCAAACACAAACTAGAAAATGACAAGCTGCAATAACTTATACATGTCACATTTAACCTTACATACAAGATTTGTAGTTACACAGCAAGATCTAAGACAAATCAGAAAACTTACACACAGTAAAATCCAGTTGATACAGCAACTTTACATCCCTTTCATCCATAAACCAGTATTCAGCAATAGTAAGATATACTTAACTATAGATTCATAAATACAAATGGTATGGGTATGTCCTATGAAGAAAAATATAAAAGGAAATAGATTATGAAAAATAAAGTATGGCCCTGAAGCAAGGCCAGCAGATTGCTGTAGGTGCTGGTTTCAAACAGGAGCCTAAACAGAATTCTTTCTGTGGTCTGATGGCCATTTCAGAACTTTGGAAATGTAATGGTCAATTCATCAGAAAGAAATAGCAGGTGAGTATGGTGGACTTTAGGGGGCCTGAAGGAGAGAGACCCTGGCGCGATGGGACCTGCACCATACAACTGACTCAGGGTGCCGGGAGAACAAGGACCTCCTCCCCTCTCTGGGGGGGTGGCTGTAATCCTGCCGGTAGGCAGGCTGAGAATCAGACATCTCATGTCGTCCTGTCCCATGTCCCTCCCCCCTTAGCAAGTGGGAGCCAGTTAATTACGCATCTTGTGAAAAAATTGGCTATGGTATTTAGTATGAGCTCCCCATATGCAAAGATATGGACAACCATTTGGAAGAAAACAAGAGACAATATGAGAGATAGTGAAGATCCCTGGTTGTACAGCTTTGAAATTTATCCTTTCTTAAGTCCCGTTCTGTTCTGTTTTGTTGTGTTTAATTTTACCCCCCTTAAAATTATATATATATATATATATATATATATATATATATATATATATATATATATATAAAAGAAAGTGCTCTAAAGGATATAACTGAATGTATGTTTAAGTGTGTAAGATAGATGACCACATTACTGTTTTTGTTGGATTGTTGAGCAGAACTGTTAATAGTCTCACTGTTTGAATGTCTACTTTGTGTGCTTTAATTTTGTAACCTGAACAACTATTTCCAATGATGACAGTATGTAACCTATCAAGTGGCGATTTCTTAGTGTTTTTGTTTTTGTTTTGTTGTTGTTATTGTGGTTCTTTTATTTTTTGCCTTTGGAATTCTGTATTGTTGGTACCCTTTTTCTGTTTTGTTTGATTGTTTTCTTTTTTGTTTTTTCTCTTTAAATAAAATTTTTTAAAAAAGAAAAGAAAAATAAAGTAAGGGTGGATGCAAATAATGTAAAATTGATGTAGAACATTCTGTTAAGTCGTAAAGAGAGGAGCCAGAGATATAGCTTAGTGGCACAGGACCTAGCTGGCCAGTGCAAGGTCCTGATTTCAATTCCCAGAACCAATAAATAAATAAATAGCAAAGAGAAATTATTGGTATTTGTCTTGGCTACTTTTCTTTCATTGCTGAGACAAAATACCTGACACTCAAAGTGAAGCAAGGAAACGTTTATTTAGCTTACAGTTTTTGGAGGTTCCACTCCATACTCAGCTGGTTCCAAGGCACGGTGGCATGGCTGAGGGGTAGTGGTTCATGTCAGCCACAAATGACAAGCGCAAAAAAGCAAAAAGGGAAAAACATGCCTCCTTTCCTCCTTTACATTGTATGCCAGTGGCCTGCCCCTGGGCAGGTGCAGCACTCACACCACCAATCCCAGCGCTACACAGTAAACCAATCACAAATGCTAGCTTCAGCCACTTAAGTGACTGAATGAGGCATTGGGAGAACATTTAAACAAACCACAACATTGCACCCCTGGCTTCCCAAAGACTCATGTACATCCTTTATGCAAAAGACATTCAGTCCATCTCTAAGTGTAGCTAAGGTCCTAACAGTTTCAGTACAGCTGAATAGTTTAAGTTCCTCATCCTCTCCGAGATCTAAGGAAAACTCTTTGCTGTAACCTCCTTGTACAAATGAAAAGACACTTAAACAGTTCTAACATACAATGGTAAAAGATAAACATCACAATTTAAAAAGTTACAAACTGGGGAATACAAAGGATTGGAACCAAAACAGGTCCAAAATCCAGCAGGGCAAACATTAAGTCCTGGAGTTCCATGCTCAGCATCTGAGGCAATCTGTGGTGAGCTCCAAAAGCCTTGAGTGACTTCACTTCCATGACGCTTCCAGGGGTTTTAGCTCTCATGGCTTTTCTCATAGGCCCACTCTGCTCCCTCTTTTGCCCTTTCACTACACTGTTTGTAGCCGCCATGAACAGTTGCCCCTCAGCCACGCCACCCTGCCTTAGAGCCAGCTGAGTATGGGCTGAAACCTCCAAAAAGCTGTAAGCTAAATAAACATTTCCTTCCTTAATTTGGGGAGTTGGGTATTTTGTCCCAGCAATGAGAGAAAAGTAACTAAGACAGTATTATAACAGTAACAAAGAAAGGATAAATAATAGGGAGTGAAGATTAAACTAGTAGAAAACAAAATAAAGAACATAAAGGGAACAGATTGAAAGAAAGAAAAGGAGAGAAAGAAAGTAAAAGGAGGGCTTATTTAAACAAATAAAATAATATTAAAGGGAACAGAACAAGAAAATGAGTAGTAAAACTCCAACCTCCAAAAGAAAAAAAGTTGTGAAAAATCAAAAATGTACCAATAATGAAGAAAACAAAAGGAAAAAAAAGTTCCTATGTTCTTCCAGAAGAGTGTTTTCTTTCAGGCTAGTTTTTAATATCACAAGTCACATTTCTCTTTGCCCCTCTTTATAGTATGTAAGTTTGTATGGAGGTTACTCAGTTCAAGGGGCCTCTCTCTGTAGTCCTCCATTTATGGCAACTGTTCAAGCTGAGAAACTGGGCCAGGGAAGGTATGGGACCTTTTTTCTAAGGCTCCTGCTGTAGATTCCTTCTGGTTGGGAACTAAAAGTAGTTACCGCATGTATATTCCAGTGTCTCTGGGAATCTTCTGATATCATGTGGAGGCTCTTGGGAGCTTTCATACCTGACGGGCAGTCCTGTGAATGCTCAGAGGAGAAACAAATCTGCCCAAGACTAACGACAGATGTCTGCATGCCCAGCGAGGGTGCAGAGTGCTACATGGTGTCTCACAGGTGTCACAGAGCACCAGGTAGAACTACCAGCCATTAACCTTTGCTGCTTAACAGGCAGAGGACTGCCCTATACTGTTAGCATAGACTGTGTCTGGGGCTCTGGCTGAATCAGGATAGAGACTGTGCTGTTCCCAGAGTAATTGAAAGTACCTGTGTAAACACCAGTGGCCCAGAGACTGGTGTTATATGTCAGACAGAGAGTTTGGCAACTTTAGAATTGCAAAAGGACAGGCAAGCCCAATGTAGGCTGAAGTGAGCCCCAGGGTACCAAATATGGACTCAAACCAGTTTAGCTCTATGAGTCAGATGAACATACCAATTTGCGCGGGATAAACTGCAGGCTGTCATTGGTAACCGAAGTGTGCTTGGGGTCTAATTCTGAAGGCTCCTCACACTGAAACCATTAGTTTGTTTTTCCTCTCAGAGTCTGAGGATGAATGGGAAGGTGGGTAGAGGAAGGAGCTCCCTAGTCATTCATCCTGCGTGTGGGCAGGCAAAAAATGCTGCCAGGATGCAACATTCTCTGTTAGGAGAGGGGACAATGAGGCAAAGCACAGGATACCCAAGTGCATCCTGTGCAGCTTGACTGCTGCACTGCTTGCATCCTGCCAGCTATTTGGGAGCTTCTCACAATGGCAGTTTCCATGTGAGGTGTGGGCTGAAGCCCCATGGTCACTTCTGTTGGGCTACTTCACCTCTTTTACACTGCTATGAATATGTTTTGTTTGCTACAAGTCTCTTTTTTCTAGTTGATTTTTTTGCATCAGAATATATATCCATTCTCTTCCGATCACCTGTGTTTTTAGTTTCTTCTGAGTCTCTGACTCTTCCTCTATTCAGTCATGTTGGAGTCTTATCCCTTGCCATATTTTAAACTGTCCGTCATTTCTTCAATCTTTAAACATGATGAAATAACCAGTATTTGAAGATAACTTCCCCTTTTACTTTCTACTTTTCTGACACTCATGTATATCATTTTACTCATTTCCTTACTGCAGTCCACTCCAGTCATACTCCTGCCTCCCTGATTCCATTTGGGGACTTTTAATTCTAGCACAGACATCCAGTGCCAGTCACACAAAAACCCAGGGAACATTCCTAATTCTCTTATGAGATATAGTGTTCAACATTCCTTTTGTCACTTCATGTCTATGACACGTACCTCTTCTATTCCTATAGATTTCATGAGAACACCTTCTCAGTTATTTTCCAGGTTTTCCCTACTCATTTGTTTTGCCACTGAATAATATTATTTATCAAATCTCACTGCCAACCGCTAGGATCCAGACTATTCACTCAGCCTGGGTGATATGAACATAGTCTATGGCTTTACCTTGCTTCCCATTCTGTCTTTAGATCATTATTCTTAATTTACTTAATAGCTTGACATTCACATTTCAGAAGCTACTCTTCACAGTATACACACCCTCAAAGGAAGACATACTAGATTTTTGTTCATTTATTTACCCAACACAGAGATACAGGAGACATCATTGTCCTTTCCCTCTCCTTTACCCTTCATACTAAGCCAGGCATTAAGTCCCATTAGATGCGACTTCAAAACCTATCTTCCCAAAATTCATTCCTCTCAAATCTGCTGTACTCTCTCTATACCAGGTCATTAGCATACTACTTCCAACCTCAATTGCTGCATGTTATCCTTCACATTTATGCACAAACATCATAAATTCATTCTCCCCACAAGAGCTTTAATGATGAGCATGTCACTGTACATATTCTCATGTATCCTTAAGGTTAAATAAACTGACCCCATCTGTAAGTTCCTGAGGATCTGGGTGTGCTTTTCTTGGCACTAGATTATGGCACTATCTTCTCCACACTTCATGAATATAGGAATTTTGCTATTTTTATTTATTTGTTTATTTTTCATTGTTTCAGTATTATATCCCTTGAGTCTGGCACCTATTAGACACAACAAACAAATGCATAAACAAATGTCATCCTGCTTTCAAGGGAAACGTACCCTTGCAGTTGAATCATGTACGATGTAATCTCTATGTGCATTACTGCTACACAGTACATAGGGACCAAGAAAAGGAAGTATTTTCACTGGCACCCATTTCTCTTCTCTCGTTTATGCGTAATCAAATCTTTCAGAGGTAAATATTTTTTATAAGACAACTGAATGGAATATTTTCAATGCAACATAAAGCACAATAATAAAGCAGAAAGAAATAGTTCAAGTGAAGAGATGGTTTTCATATGGCTTTGACTACTTACAGTTTTCTCTCCTCTACCAAGGGAGGAAAGGAGAGACTGAAGCAACCTATCTTGACTGGGTCATAGGTGAGGTCATACAGGTCACTTAGGGTTTCTTTTTCTCTGTCCTATCACCCTTCTATCCTTTGCTGCTTCTTTTCTCCATTGTATGGGTAGTATACACATATACGCATATATTTCACATAGCTATAAATATTTCATCCACCATAAAATATTAAGCAAATTAATAACTGTTGAATTTGAATAGGTACCAAAGATATCAGTAACCTTTGGTGAGCAAATTTCTACACATTAATAATTAGAATATTTTCCTGTAATATTTGTTCTGCTGCAAGGCAGCAAGCTAAAAATACCTGCCTGAAATTTTACTTCAAATTGACAACAACAAAAAATTGTCACCATATACATAATGATGTTTCCCTGAATATATCTTATGATGGTGGCCTCATGAGATTATAATGAAAATGAAAGATTTCTGTTACCTAATGATGTCACAGAAGTCTTATTGTGGCAGCAAAACCCATGATTCATGTATTTCACCCATTCCTCCTGGAAAAGCCTACTGTGCTGTAGTCAAAGAAGAGCACAGATAAGTGCATACACTAAATAATATTTGATAATGACAGGTAACATGGTTCTGGTTTATGTGTTTGCTACATTTCATATGCTTATAAAGAAAAGAGTTGACAATAAAATACACACAGGAAGATCCTTTTTCCTATTCCACAAAAAGGCCTGTTGGAGGTGACAGCTCCAGGGTTGGCATGGCCCCTTACAACCTTGCAACAGAACAAGATGTGTATGTGATGGTGGTAATCCTGATCCTATGTAGGCATACGGTAGAATGTGTACTTCTGTGAATTCTCGATAAAGAAAAGTATCAGAAGTAAAAATAAAAATTAAAAAATGTAGTATATAAAAAGATTACATTGATGTAAAGAAAAAAATCTATACACCTGCCCAACTTGGGCTTTCAGGAAAGTGTTATTGTAAAAATGATGCTCAAAGATAAATAAATTAACAAGATGAAAATGTATTGTGCTCAGGTTTGCTTATTATTCAAGAAAAAGTGAAATATAATAAATGTGTTTGGTCTAAGTGTGTGGCATTTGTAAAGTCCACAGCAGTGTGCAAGAATGCCCCTGCCTTCACCTTCCTTACCCAGCCACCCACGGACTAGCCATCAGCAAATCCCACTCCCGCAGGTTAACACCAAATGCCCCATGCAGCTGCACCATTTTCTCTTTTATTTACATTTCTATGGTACCTTTTCTATGCTCAGGTATTTTTAGATACATAAATGCTTACCACTGTGCTTACAATTGGCTATAATGTTCAAATCCAGTAACACGCTGCATAGTTTCATAGCCTGGGAGCTATAAATGCTATCACAAAGCCTACGTGTGCAGTGAGCTGTATTATCTGGTCTTGTATAAATACACCATATGATGTTCACACAGGGACAGTCATCTAGCGCAATTGTCAGAATTCATCCCCATCATTATATGATGCATAAATATATATGCAACCCATTTATATTATTTGAATCTAAAGTTTATACTATTAATTGTGATTAGTTATTTTCATTGTTAGTCCTATAATTTTTAAGTCTAAAACTGTTGGACAACCTGAAGTTATATATAAATAATATATGCTTAATCTCAGAAAGTTATAAAACTGAAGTTATTTACAATTTAAGTTATTCACATAAACTCCCTAACAGAAATAGATTTAAAAGGCAACTTTTCTTCCTTAAGGAGAACTTGATTTCTATTACAGATAGGCACTTGTGCTCAGTGATATAGAAGAATAGCTGAAAGATAAGACAAAGGACCAAGATTAGTTCTGTTTTTGTCATTTGTGAACATGTACCTTGCAATATTTTCTCCATTGAAATATTTTTAAGGTAAATAGCTAAATAGAAATCTGAACAAAAAGATGGGTGCTTAAATAATTAGGTAATTAACTTCTTCTTTCTCTTCTGCCATAGGATGGAAGGATGTCATTATTACATCTCTAAAAGTTAACTCATTCACACAAAATATTCTGGAAATGCTTTGCAGTAACCGATCCCATGATACACTGCCTCATGATTTCATTTTCTTAGTATGTAGCTTTTGACCACCTGTTAGATTTCATAATTAATTAACATCTTGTTGACAGCTCTCTGAGAACATTGGAGAGCATGTGCATAAGACAAGCCACCTGAAACATATGGTGCAAAAATAATCCTCAAATGCAGGTTGTAACCTCCATTTACTTAGAACAGCCAGATAAAGAACTCATTAAGTTAGAGTAAACAAAATGTATATGTACCTACAAAGAAGTCTTGTCTAACTTTAGACTTTAACATGTCAGAATTTAAAATGGAGAGTGGGTGGACAGAGGTTTCTCTTCTTCAAATACTGATCAAAGAATTTTGTTTGTTTACTCCACTTGCATAGCATGTGATGCTGGTTGCACTGGCAGGAGTCAGAGTGGTTACATTATTTATTAGATTCAAGTTCGTGAGGTTTAGATGTTTACATATTCTCAGAAAGCTCATTTCTAATCACATGGTAAAGAAAGAAGGGCTGTGGAAGTGCTATCTTAAGAATAAAATGCAGCATTTCAGATGATGAAGGAAATGATGATGTCATGACTACAAATGAAAAAGTACCAAGGGGAAGAGAAATTCTCAACATCACCAAATGTTTCAGAGAGGTCAAAAATCCTGTGGGTTCATCCTAATGTGTGCTCAACAATCACTTGTTCCATTCAGGAAAGTTTCTAACTCTGCCCTGGAAAACTATAGCAGATTTTTAATGGACATTTCCAAGCCCTTCTTTTGTCAGACCTTTCCTAACAGTGCTACATAGGCTTTGCTGACTTCTTTGGTAATTTTAACAACTTTCCTTAATGTGACATTTCCCATACCACTGCGGTTATCAATTTTACAAGGTCTCACATTCTTACCAAGGCATAGAGGAAAGTGCACTAGGCTGGTACTACAAGTCTCTTAACATTGGTAGATCTCTTTTCTCTGTTCTGCAGCACAAAAGGGGTCTAAATAATCAGGATAGCCTTTCTTTCTGATATTGCAGAATTATGTAGGATAGGGAAACTGCCTTTTAGACTACCCAGTAATTTACTACATAACTTAAACAAAGTGAGTAGTCTTGTACTTGTACCAGATTATTCCTTCTGAGTAAATGTATTGCGATGCAGAAAATATGTGTATTGGTCACTTTTCCCTAACTGGAACAAAATAACCAACATCCACAATTTAAGGGATGAAAGTTTTGTTTTGGCTCTCAGTTTCAATGCATGGTCAGTTGAATCCAAAGCAGAAACAGGAACTAGAGATTTAGCTAACATAAACTGTGCTGGTATTAACATGGGGGGGGGGGGGCGCGTGTAATCGTTCTGGTATGATGTTTTCTCAACAACAAAGAAAAGCAGGAGGCATCACAATCCCTGACTTGAAATTATACTACAAAGCTACTGTAATAAAAATAGTGGCAAAAAACAGACCAGAGGATCAATGGACCAAAATAGAAGATGCAGACGCAACTCCAAGCCAAACATGTTCACTGGAAGAAAAACTGTTTAATAAATGATGCTAAAAAAAAAAAAAAAAAACTGGCTTTTCACACGGTAAGGACTAAAACTAGACACATGTCTATCACTATACACTAAAATTCAAATGCATCAAAGACCTAAATATTAAAATATTTTATTTAAAATATTAAATCTTTTGGAAGAGAAAACAGAACTCTTGAAGACATTGGTGTAGGTAAAGGTTTCATAAACAGAAACGCACAAGGAATAATCAGAATCAACAAATGGGATCTCATCCTATTAAAAAGCTTTTACACAGCAAAAGAAATTACCAACATAGTGAAGAGACAACCCAAAGAGTGGGAAAAAGTTTTAGCCAGCTATCCTTCAGACAAAGAACTTATATCTAGAACATACAAAGAACTGAAAAAAATAAGACACCCAAAATGTAAAAACCCAGTCCAAAAATGGGCATCAAAGATAAATACTCATTACTAAATACAAGTGATAAATAAGTACATGAAAAATGCTCAGCATCACTAGTTATTAGAGAGATGCAAATTAAAACAATGCTGAGATTCCATCCAGAAAGAATTGCTATCACCAAGAAATCAAACAATAACAAATGCAGGACGGTATGTGAGAATAAACAAACGCTTCTTCTCTGTTAGTGGGAATTCAGACTGGTATAACCACTGTGGAAATCAGAATGGAGTTTCCTAAAAAAAAAAAAAAAAAACTAGGATTAGAGGTCCCATTCGACTGAGCTATTCTCCATTAAATGGTAATTTTGGAAAAATTATAAATATTTTTATTGAAAGGGGATACCTACAAGCTACAACCCTTACTATCAGTGCACATGCTGTATCAGTGATGGGGAAACTTTTAGAGACCAAGTGTGCAAACTACATACCAAAAGCCATTTATTTATTGCAAAGTGCCAACACTGCAACCAAGCCTGAATGCCCAACTATTGGGATCATTCTGGGGAGGCCTACTTCATGTGTCAACTGAGAGGGTTCTGCATGCCCACTGAAACACCATGCCAAAAGTTCATCACCAATCTGCTATATGTTAATTGGTTATATAGTCTCTGTATCCACCTACAAATTAACTCCATAAAAACAGGACTGTGTTAATCGCATGGTTGAAACAGAGAAGTATATGCACAGAACATGAGCTCAATAAATATTTTTGAATCAATATTTAAGAATAATTAATAAGGAAATTTGTCATAGCAGTTCTCATCCTTTGATCCACTTTAATTTTACTATGAATACTTTGAACTGTAGGGTTCAATTTTTTCTAATTTAGCATTTGTCACAAAATACTAGAGCAAAGACCTCCTGTGAGTCAGCACCATGTGTGGGCTGACTGGAGGAGAGCCAGATGCCAGTCCTCTCCAGTGAGTTGACACCATTCACACAGTGCAGGGGAGAGAACAAGAAGTCAACAAGAAGCTAAACCCTGTGAATCTGCACCTTGCACAGGTTGACACGGGGAGAGCCAGATGCCAGTCCTCTCCTGACGGTTGGTGCCAGTCACAGACTGCGTGGGACGAGAACAAGAACCCAACAAGAAACCCAGTCCTCCCTTCAAGTCTGCACCATGCAAGGGTTGATTGGGGGACAGCTAGACACTATCCCCTTCTGGTACTCAGGCAGGGAGACAAAAAGAGTGAACGTTCCCTCCAACACCACCACAAGTGACCAGCAGATCTGGAGAAACACAGGCTGTGATGATAGCTAATGAAGTAAAATACAATTCAATGCTTTTAGTGTTTAGTGTCTGACTGACTTTTGAGGCCTAAAGCCAGTAATCTGACTATTTATTCAGAGGATAACAATATACAATGTAGCTTATATGAGAGATTTCCTTCTGAAGATGGTAGCCATTATTAATTCCCTATTACCTTATTTCAAAATCTTGTATCATTCTCATAGTGTTGTTTTTCAGGGTTTTATTCTGTTTTATCTTTTTTGATTTTGTTGTATATAATGGCATGGGCAACTAGTTTGAAGATAACAAGATATGGTAGCCATTTTGAATATACTATTATCTTGTTTTGAAGTCCTGTATTTCATTCATTGTTTAATTTTTATTGGATCTATTCTGTTTCTGTTTTGTTTGATATTACTATATCTGAAAGTATGGGCAGCTATTTTGAAGACAACAAGAGGCAATATGGTGACCATTGTTGATTTCCTATTATCTTGTTTTGAAATTGCATGTTACTTACAGTGTCTTGATTTGATTGGCTTTATTCTGTTTTATTTTGCTTGGCTTTATTCTCTCTAAAATAAAATTTAAAAAAAATACTAAAGCATTCTCCATAGGATCCAATCTTAGGAAAAACAATGTATTTTCCACATGAAACAAGATGATATGCATCATCAGACCAATGGATACTCTCCATCAGTGTACAGCTTCATTTAATCTAACCAGTGTCATTTAAAGTAAAACTACAGGGCTGGGGATTTAGCTCAGTGACATAAGCACCTGCCTGGCAAGCGCAAGGTCATTAGTTCCATTCCCAGTACAAAAAAAAAAAAAAAAAAAAAAAATTTAAAACAACAGCATAGTAAGAAACCTTCCATGTTGTGTAGCTATAAAAGAAACCAGGAAAAGAAAAACAGAATTTATATATATCTCCTATTAGACATACTCAGAAGATACTATGTCATACAGGATTCTCCAAAAATGTTTCTCAATAGATATTGCTGCTTACATAAAACTAGCATATGAAAGGAAATTTTCAGAAGTAAAGTATCCAAGACTGGAACACAGCTACTGTTACACTAGGATCTGACCCAAGCTGACTCCAACCAAATTTGACTCATGGTTCTATTCTACATTTAGCACATATACAGTGACAGATATGAAGAGAACTTTTATACAATAATTAATTATGGAGAAAAAAACAGGTAAATGAGCTTATAGACTATTACTAGAATAGAATTTTATCCTCACTTTTGCTTTATATGAAAGTGAGGGAAGATACAGGATAAACAAAAGTTGTGATGATGAAAGGAGAATCACTCTGAGAATTCCATGCCCAACATATACATGGAACAGCTTTTAAATCTACATCAACTCAGGAGGAAACCTGGAAGGTTTTTACTTATTAATTTGACAATATAGTTGCTCCAGCTTTCTCTATCTAACCCTATATGCTGAAAGATTACAACTTGTTTGGTGCACTTTTTTTCTATCATGTGGTGTCGGAATGGAATTTCAAGTGTTAAGGAAAAAGAATTATCTGTATTAATTCCACTTTTGCCAAAAAAAAGTGAGCATTTTCATTTTAATTAATCTCAATTCATTGATTGAATGAACAAAACTGTCCAAATTCCAGCCAATTATACTTTTAGGTAACCAGCTTAATTTAAAGCTAAACGAACTAAATACAGATAAAATACGTTCATAGTCCATGTAGAGGAATTTCATTGTAAAAATATAAAGGAGAGTATTCATTAAAAATTATTTATTTCTTTGAAAAAACATATACGTATTCTACTTTAAACAAATAGTACTTACAAAAATGCCAAATTATTCAAAGCTTGTTAGGTGGTAAATACTTGTTTTCCAAAATCATCTTTACTTCACAGAAACTATTTCTGCTGAAATTATAATAACTTCCCTAGTGCACTAAAACATTTTGAAAACAAAATATGGTACATAAATGCAACACAGGCATAATATAACAAAACTGAAAAACCTACTAAAGATCTAACATAGCCCCTCTCTGCATATGCAAAGGAGACAGCAAACATTGAAGCTCATGAGTGTCCCTATGATAAAGAGCAAGTCTAACATTCACTGGTCCTGACTCTTGTTTAGATACTGAGACAGAGAGAGAGGAAAAAAAGATGGCGGACTGGTAGGTAGCAGGAGAGAGACCCTCTCTAAGAGAGACAGCTCAAATGCCAAAATAAAACACCCTGGAGAGACCCAAACAGAGAGTTGGACTCTCACAACCCAGGAAGAAACTAAAGTGCAAAACACCGCTCGAATATGAGGTCCTGGGGCTACTATTAGTGAAGATAAGATCGGAGAGCACGGCACCCACCTCGAGACGCCTGAATTCCGCCCGACCTGAAAAAGTGATCTGCACCGAACCAACTGGGTTGAGCCACCGGAGCACGGAGCTGAACAGCCCTGCATGCAGCTCGCCCGGACCGGCCCTGCACGCTACCCACACAGAGGCACCGTGAATTCTCACCGCAGCTGCGATGAAGTCGGAGGTCAGGGATCCCTGCAGTTCTCGAGGACTGGCATCAACACGCAGTGAGTGATGGGAATAAGACCCTCCCACGGGAAAGGGGAAACTGACTGGACGACATGTTGGATTTGGGCAGGACAGCCCTAACTCCATAAGGAAGGGGCTTCAGCTGGTTGCTCCCCTCGCCAAGCAGATTGGTGGAATCTGCTTAGACTAGGTCACGCCACTGGCAGGGATCCAGTGAGTCGCTACAAATTACTTTCCTGAGATCAGTGCACACTGACGCAGTGAAGGCCTGCAAAGGTTGACTGGCCTGGAGGGGAGGAGCTAGCACACACTGCCTGAGGGTGAACTCTAATCTCTGATATACTATTGAAGAGGGCTAAAGCTCCTAGCCTGCGCCCTCTAGAGGAGCCTTAACCAACAACAAAAGGGTCTGTGAATTACACTGTACACTTGTATGGAAGGATCCAAAAACATGACAAAAGGGAGAAATAAGAAAAAACCCCCAGCCCCAAACCCTGAGAACATTGATCCAGGAGAGGTAAATACAAAAGAGATTGAGGGCAGCAAAAATGCAACAACAAACACAGTGTTAGCGGACATAAAGAGATATCTTCACGACCTCGTAAGCGGAACCAAAACTGAAATATTAATTCAAATTAAACAAGAGATAAGTAGATTAATAAAAGAAGGGCTGGGCACCTCTCAAGAAGACACAGACAGAAGAATGGAGGAACACAAATGGAGAGAAAAATTTAATGAAGAATTCAGAAAAAAACCTAGAATTCATGAAACAGATCAAAGAGATTATCAGTAAACTAAAGACTCCATAGAAAGCTGGCAAAACTGCTTGATAGAAACCAAAGATAGGCTATCAAAAATTGAACACAAGCTTGCAATATGGGGTCATGAAAGGGAAGATCTCTTAAAAATAACAAGGGAGCAGGCATTAAAGATACAAAGACTGGAAGATGACAAGAGGATCTATAACTTAAGAATAAAGTATGTGAATGAAGAAGCAGGAATCAAATCAGAGGAATTACAAAGGCTATTCACAGAAATTATTAAGGAAAATTTCCCAAGCATAGAAAAAAGAAATGATATGCAGAGGTATGAAGCATATAGAACTCCAGCCACCTACAACCCAAA
>PVJX010009372.1:0-61174 GCA_004027295.1 Dolichotis patagonum | reverse complement strand
AATTATATCTGTATTAGACAATAAACTACTCTTTTGGAGCAAAGGTATTTTCAATGGATATATTAAATATAAATTTAGATATACTACTGAGGTTTAGCTAAGCAAACAGTAGACAAAGAATTTACTTTGACTTCCATAGTGCTTTTGTGTTTGTTATATGTATAGGCCAGAAAAAGTTGAAAAACCAGGACAATTACTTGGAATGCTGGTGTGTACTTTGGCTTTGAGAACAAACATACAAAAAGCAATAGATCACTGGCGAACACACAGAACAAGTGATAGATTGGAAGCTAAAAATACAAATCTATAAAAATTGAAAAGAAGGAAAAGAACAAAAACATTATATAAATGGCTGTAATCTATAATCTCTGAGATAGAGAAAAAGTGGATTGTGAGTTAAAATACAGAAATAAGTAGGAAAAGCCATTGTTACATACTACTCATTCCAAAAGTTAGTACTGAAAGATTAAGGATCGTGTGTGAAGAGTTGAGATCTGTGAGGTCTGATGGCTTGGCGAGGAGCACAGGAATGACGCAGAGAAGAGTATGTGGAGCTGCAGCAGGTGACATGACAGACGACTTTGATTTCATTATTTTGAATTAACTGACTATAATCTGTAAAATTCCTTGTCATAATTAGAAGCCAAGGGAGTAAGAAGTTGGAACACACATTCAGTACAAAGGTAATATGTAATGTGGTAGCTTAATGACAACAGTGATCTTGCATTAATGTCATTTTAATGAGACACGTCTTTCAGCCACGTCAAAACAAGTTTTGATGAGCTAATTATTTTAAGAAAGTCTCAAAGCACCATAAAATGCTTAATGTTCTGCATGTCTGTCTTCTCCCCCCTTCTGATAAATCAGATGTCTACTATATGCAGTCACCTGATAAGTGTTCTAAATAAATGTCACTGTAAACAGCTGAGGCATAAAAAGGTTAAAATTATAAAGATGTGAGTTCCAGGTAATTAGTTTTTATATATCTAAGACTGCTCTAAGAAGGGCAGAGATGATTAAAAGAAACTCCTGCTAATTGGAAAAGGAAAGCAAATGAAATTTGAGAGGGCAATCAGTACTACACCCCCTCTCAGAAATGTAATCGTTATCAGAAATGAGAGCTGTCTTCCCTCAAATGGAATGGCAAATTAATAGTGTTGACACGAAGGAAAACAATTTTCTTATTATCTAAAACTGATACCATTCACATACCCTTCTCCCCAGGAGAGCCGTCCCACGCTGGAACTGTTTCTTTGAAAGATACCAGTTTCCAGTTATCATTAATATGTAACTGTGCATTTCCACCCCATAGGGAGATTTGAGAAATAATTTCAAAATAGTAACTTTAAGCATATTTGGAAGGTGAAACTTCATGGATATTAATTTACCTAAATTATCAATACAAACAAGAAATTGTTTAGTAGTACATTTTGATATATTGTGAAATTTAAAGTTTAAATTATAAGGTTTTGCTCACAAAGCAGGTTTTCCAATTAACATGTCCAATTATATCAACATTCATCTATTTGTGGTATTCAAATTTCTTTATTAATACTTAATGTTGCTATTTTCCAATAATATTTATTCTGCTTTTTCCACTTTGCCCTCTGCTTACTAATTTCACTAACAGTAAAATATGATCCATATGTATTTATATATGAGACCATAATATATACATGTATGATGCTGAAGATAAAAAAAAAGTTTTAGAAAGCAAAGTTTGAGGCAGGCTGAAATGTCTCAAGGTAAGAAGAATTCACATATTTGAAGTATTAGGAAGAGAATGTGGAGCATTTTGCAGCAACTTGATACATGAGAAAAGATACATAAAGGGAAATTAGTTAATTCTAACATGTATACACAGTGTTGTGAGACTCCACAGGCTGAGGGTGCAGATAAAGTCACTGATGCATTCATGCCTCTAATGTTGTATAACTGACAAAATAATCTCAAATACTCTTTATTTCAACATGTCCTCAAGGTCTCCGGGATGATGAGGCCTCTAGTGTGCTTCTTTAGTTAGGTCTTATCACTCCATTTTCCTTTCCTTTCCTTCTTTCCTTTCCTTTCCTTTCCTTTCCTTTCCTTTCCTTTCCTTTCTTTCCCTTCCCTTCCCTTCCCTTTCCTCTTTTCTTTTCTTTTCTTTTCTTTTCTTTTCTTTTCTTTTTTCTTTTCTTTTCTTCTTTTCTGTGCTCTTTAGGACCATGATCTCTTGGGTGGTATTTACTCTTAAATTAATAATGAAATCAGAGGAAGCAAAGATACAGTAATTCATCCCTTTCTGTATGTTAACCTTGGAGAAGTTGGCTTGCATCTTCACCTCAATAAAGGTATTAATACTAAAATATTTTAAAGATATTATTAAAAGTTCTCCCACAAAATAATTTGACACTGTCAAGGACTGTGGCAGGGTTTGCTGAATAGGTAATTTCAAACACTTATTTTGGAAATCAACCCAACTACTGTAGATGATAGATACTGAGTCACTTCTTTTAATGTAACACTTAATTAATATAACAACAGTAACGTAATCATCTGAGATTATAGAAGAGATTCAGTGAGGTAATGTAAAATTATGTCAGGGACTCCTACCTTAAAAGCTACTATGATTATTTAATTTGTTTAATTTTTTCATCATATCCCGCTATCTATACACTGCTAGAGTATATATTTGTCTTTAATCGGTTCACTTCTGCTCCTGGTGTGCAGAGGTCTCAGTCTATAGTCAGATGGCTCCAAGGCAGGGTGGGTGGCAGAGGGGCCTGGTACAGGAGAAACAGCCCAGACACGGGGGGGGCAGAAGGCAGTGAAGAAGCAAGCAGCAGAGTCTCTCCCTCTCACCTTTTATATTCCATCCAGATTGTAAGCATTTGGTTGGTGCCACACACACGACCTCTGGGGCTTCCCTTACCCCAGCGTCACACTCCAACCCACAGTCACACACCCTAATCCAGCCGTCTTCAGAACTGCCAATCTATAACCACCTTGTAAGCCTTGGGACAGACATGTAGACACAAGCTGTAACACGTGAGATCAACTGTTTTAAATCCCACCCAGAAGTGTGGCTGTGCGGTGTTTTTCTTTGCCTCCTTTTTTACTTGCATGTCCACTTACATTGTGACGAATGGTAGTATTTTCTTCTTTTTATAGCTGAATAGTATTCAATTATATATTACAGAATTTTACTCATTGCCTTATAACTTGATGGACACTTGGGTTGTTACTGTACCTTGATTATTGCACTTAATATGCAGTAAAGATGAGACCACAGGTTATTTATTGGACATTGCAAATATATCAAATAGTGGAATTTCCAGGTCACATCAGAATTCTCTCATTAATTTCAGACTTTTCAAAGTGGTTATACTAATTTACATACTCAACAATAGGGTGAAAGTATTCCTTTTTCTCCACACCTTGACAATGCTTATCTTTGCTATTGTTGTAATTCTGAGTATGAAGTGACACTTGTAATTTTCACTTCCTGACAGTCAGTGCTTTACATTTTTCATATGCTTATTGACCATCTTTATGTCTTCACTTGAGAAATATCTTTGCCCATTTTTAAATTGGTGTATTTGTTTTGTTTTTATTGACATGTTCGAGTTTATCTAAGGTATATTTTAGATATTAACTGTAATCAAATCTGTAATCTAAAAATATTTTTGATTGTGTTTTTTTGTTGTTTACTCGCTTTATTATTTCCTTTGCTATTTGGAACTATTTCAGATTCATTTTTGGAATCAAGTTGATGATTTTTCTTTCGCTGCCTAATTTTCAAGTTATATCCAAAATGTTTTGTGGCACCAGTGTTATAGTTTATCACATGTTTTCTCCTAACAAACTTTGTATGAAATAAAAGACTACTTTTATTCCCCTCTATGTATATGTCCAGGTTTCAAACTCAATTTACTGAAAGACAGTTCTGTCCCCATTTTGTGTTCCTGTCATTTTTATAGAAAATCATTTCAGTGTAAAGATAAGGATTTCTAGGTTCTCTTTTCTGTTCCAATTGCTCTGTTGTTTTTTTTTTTTTTTTTTAAGTCAGAGCCACCCCACTTAGTAGACTATTACATTGTACTATGTTTTGAAATCAGGTAGTGTGAAGCCTCCAGATTTGTTCTTTTTGTTCAAGATAGCTTAAGTTATTCAAAATCACAAATTTTAGAGCTTTATTTCCATTTCTGTTTTTATGAATAATGTAATTGGCATTTTGATTGGATTGGATTGGGTTAGATTGGATTGGATTGGATTGGATTGGATTGGATTGGATAGGATTGGATTGGATTTGGTTTGTGGATCACTTTTGGTAATGTGACATTTTAACATTTCCAATATATAAATAGTGGTGATTTATCATTTATTTATGTCTGATTCAATGTATTTAATACTTTATCAGTGAAGAGATCTTTCACTTACTTGGTTAAACTTACTCTTAAATTCTTTTTTCTTAGATAGTATAAATTATATTATAAAATTTATTTTTCAGATACTTTGATGATAGTGATAGAGAGCCTATTGTTATATATTATATGTTCATTGTATGTAAGGCACACTCTACAGATTTTATTAGTTCTAATTATTTGGTGAAGTCTTCAGAGTATTTTATATACAGTATAATGTCTGCAAACAGGAACAATTTCAATTTACCTTTCCACTTGAGAGGTTTTATTCTTCATTTTTCTTTCTTTGGCTTTAATTTCTGGGCTAGGGCTTTTAATCTTCATGATAAATATATAACTACCTTACACCCAATATTAAAGTTTTATCCAGTATTTGTAATTTGTGTTCTAGCAGGGAGTACTGTGTTATATGGTGTTATCATGTTATTCTTTAGCATTCTTATCCTTTACATAGAATAATTCCATTTACTATTTCTTATTAGATAAGTCTATTGGTAATGAAGCACTCAGCTTTTGTTCAGCTGCAGGAATCTATCTTTTTTGAAGTACTTGTTGGGGTAATTTTCCTGGTTAGCAGGGATTTTCTTCTTGTTTCTTTCTGCTACCATTTTCAGTACAACCTACCAAAGACTTGTGGCCTGTGAGGTTTCTCTGGAGAAATCTGCTCCCACTTGTAATAGCAGCGACTTATATCTTACTTATTTCTCTTTCTTGGTGCTTTCAAAGTCCTTTCCTTGTCTGTGATCATTGAAGGTTTGGTTAATATGTTTTACATTAATTTTAGATTTGATTACAGATCTTTGAACTTTCTGTTTTACTTTTTTTGGATTTGGAAGGTTTTATATTATATTTAAAATAAGGTTTCTGTTCTTTTATGTTTCTTTTCCTCTTCTATAATACCTACACTAGAAAATTGTTCTTTAGATGCTTTTCACCAAATCTAAAAGCTTTCTTTTCTCTTTTGCATTATTTTTTCTTTGACTATATGTTTTAAAATAACCTGTCTTTAAATTCATAGATTCTTTCTCTTACTTGATAGTTCTACTGTTGTTTTTTGTTATTTTAAACACTTTGTTGTTTATATTTTTCAGCCTCAGAATTTGTTTCAAATTTTGTAATTCATCCAATCTCTCTGATAAATCTCTTGAATGCTTATAATTTTGTCCATCATTTTAATCATTATATTGTGCCATTACATTTGCCTCTTTCTCCTTTTTTCTGTTTTGTTATGCATTTTTGGCCTGGAAGTTTTTCCATTTAGCTAGTATTTTCCAAGAATCAAATGCATTATTTTTTCTGCATTTTTCATTATTCCCACCTCTAAATTATTATGTACCCTTATATTTTGTGTTTATATTTTCAATATAATTTTGGGTTTTACTCCAAATTATTATTTCAGTTTTTTTTGTACTAAATATTTCTCCTAATTTTCAGGGTCATTAAATACTAAGGATCACATGATGTTCATTTACTTTATTTTTTATTTTTAAAAAGCATAATGAAAAAGGGGTAAAAATAATATACAATTTCAAAAACAATAAGAAATCAATACTAGTTAATGTATCACACATTGTTATCTTAGAAGTAGTTGCTCAAGTTACAAAATCAAAGCATAAAAATGAACAGGCATTCAAACAATGATAGTACAAACTATTTTCTTTGATGAACTAACAGAAAATTAGTAGTATGGTTATCTATCTTGCACACTTAAACATACATACAGATATATGTATATACCTACAAATTGTACTTTCCTTTTGAGAACTTTCTTTCCCTTTCATTATTACAATATCTGTTGTACATTTTGGATATTATTACTCCTTTAGTTTATTATTATTATTTACTTTTTACACTAGAGAGACAATATGATATTTATAAACATGAGTTTGATTTATTTCACTTATGAGCATAGTTTCAAGTTGCCTCCATTTAGCTATAAAGGCCTCAAGATCATTTTTGACAGATTAGTAATATTCCATGGGATAAAAATAACACATCTTTTTCATCCATTCTGTAGTTGATAGACATTTTGGTTGTTTCCAAGATTTAGCTATTGCATATTGTGTTGCTTTAAACAGAGGTGCATATATATCATCATGACATTTTCATTTTTTTCTGGAAAAATACCCAGGAAGGGAATAGTTGGATTGAATGGGACTTCCAATCCTAGTTTTTTGAGGAATTTCCATAGTGCTTTCCACAGTGGCTGCACCAGTGTAGACCCACCAACAGTGGAGCAGTGTTCATTTCTGTCCACAGCCCCACAACATTTGTTATAGGGTGATTTCTTGATGGCCACCATTCTTTCTGGTGTGAGATGAAATTTCAATGCTGTTTAATTTAAATTTCTCAAATGATCATTGATGGTGAACATTTCTTCATGTATTTATTTGCCATTTGTATATCTTCATCTGAGAACTGTGTGTTCACCTCTGATGCCCAGGTCTTTGAACTTAGGGGGCTTGAAGTTTTTCAATTCTTTATATGTTCTGGATATAAGTGTGGATATAAGTTCTGGATATAAGTCCTGAGAGGTTACTGGCTAAAATTCTTTCCAATTCAGTGGGTTTTCTTTTCACTTTGTTTGTGATTTCCTTTGAAGTACAAAAACATTTTAATAAGATGAGGTCCCAGTTGTTGATTCTTTACAGTATTTTCCATGCGGTTTGCATTTTGTTCATGAATTGTCTGCCTACCCCTATGTCTCCAAGATATCTACTACCTTGTCTCCCAGTAGATTTAGTGTTTCTGTTTTAATATTTAGGTATTTGATACATTTAGATTTTAGTTTTGTGAATAGTGATAGGAATGGATCTAGTTTCAGTCTTTGGCATGTGGAGAGCCAATTTTTTCCAACATCATTTATTAAAGAGGCTATTCTCCTTTTGGTGAACATGTTTAGCCTCTTTGTAAAATATCAGGTGGCTGAGTGTCTTTGTAGTAGTATTTGAATCTTCTAATCTGTTCCATTGATCCTCAGGTCGATTTCTTGCAAGTACCAGCTGAGTTTTATGACTGTGGTTTTGTAGTTTAGTTTCAAGTCCAGAATTGAGATGCCTGCTGCCTTGCCTTTATTGCCCAGAATTCCCTTTGCTAGTTTAGGCTTCTTCTTGAATTTTAGGAGTGCTTTCTCTAGATCTGTGAGGTATGTTAATGGTATTTTGATTGGGATTGCATTGAATCTGTATAAACGTTTAGGGTGTATGGTCTTCTTTATAATGTTGGGTCTTCCTAACCAAGAGCAAGGGATATCTTTCCATTTTCTAATATTCTCTTCAACTTCATTTTTTAGATTAGTATAATTTTCAGTGTATAGATACTTTGCATTCTTGTTAGGTTGATTCCTAAGTATTTCATTTTTTGGGACACTATTGGTAAAGGTGTTATTTACATAATTTCTGTATCAGTGAGTTTGTTGCTTGTGTACAGGAATGCTATTGATTTTTGAGTGTTAACTTTGTATCCAGCTACACTGCTGAATTTGTTTATTACCTCTAGTAATCTTTTAATGGAGTTTTTTGGGTCTTCTATATAGAGTTACATGTGATCTGCAAATAATGATAATTTAACTTCTTCTTTCCTATGTTTGTAAAGACTATTAGTATTGTAGCTGAGTCTATCCTTATGACAACATTTATCCTTAAATTACTTATTTATGTTCCTACACAGGGAGTGAGGGGTACATCATATGAATTTTGGAGTTTCATACAATGGTTTGTTTATTCCTTTTATTTATCCCTTGTCTGATTGCTCTGGCTAGTGTTTCCAGGACTATATTGAATAGGAGTGGTAATAGTGGACGTCTTTGTCTTGTTCCTGATTTTACAGTGAAAGTTTTCTTCTTTTGTCCATTTAGTATAATGTTGGCTGTTGGTTTGTCATAGATGGCTTTTATCAGATTGAGGTAAACACCATCTATTCTGATTTTTTGTAGGGTTTTTATCATGAACAAGTTTTGGACTTTATCAAAAGCCTATTCTGCATCTATTGAGATGATCATGTGATTTTTGTCTTTGGCTCAGTTGATGTGGTGTATGACATTTATTAATTTGTGTATATTAAACCATCCCTACATTCCTGGGATAAATACCACTTGGTAGTGATGTATAATCTTCTTGATGATTTACTGTGTTCTATTTGCCAGTATTTTACTGAAAATATTTGCATCAATGTTCATTAGTGAGATTGACCTTCTTTTAGTTTAGGTCTTTCTCTAGTTTTGGTATCAGAGTAATAATTGTTTCCAGGAATCATCTAGGGAAGATTACTTCTCTTTCAATTTCATGGAAGAGTTTGAGGTGTATTGGAGTTAAATCTTCTTTAAATTTCTTGTAGAATTCAGCCATGAACCCATCAGGACCTGGGCTTTTCTTTGTTGCTAAGTTTTTAATCATTTTTTCAATTGCAGCAGCTGATATTGGGTTATTCGAAATTGTTATATTATTTTGAGTCAGCTTTGGTAATTCATATGTTTCTAGAAATCTGTCCCATTTCCTCTGTGTCTTCCACACTATCTGAGTAAAAAATCTTGAGTCAGATTTGGTAATTTGTCAGTTTCTAGAAATCTGCCCATTTTCTCTGTGTCTTCCACCTTATGTGAGGAAAGATTTTCAAAGTTGGTATTCATGATTTTTTTTTTGAATTTCCATGACATCTGTAGTAATTTTCTCTTTTCATTCCTATTGCATGAATTTGAGTTTTTTCTTTCTTTTTCTTGGTAAGTTTCGCTATAGGTTTATCAATTTTGTTTATTCTTTCAAAGAACCAGCTTTTTGATTCATTAATTCTTTGTATTTATTTTTTAGTTTCAATTGCATTAAGTTTTGCACTTTGATCCTTATAATTTCCTCTCTTCTATGGTCTTTCGGTTTTACTTTATCTTCTTTTTTTAGAATTTTGAGATGTAACATTAGATTGTTTATTTGTGCTCATTCTTTTTTCTTCATGAGATGATTTATTACTATATATTTTTCTCTTAGAATTGCTTTCATTGCATCCCAAAGGTTTTGGTATGTTGCATCTGCATTTTCATTGAATTGTAGGTATTGCTTAATTTCTTCTTTAATTTCACCTGTAACCTATTGATTGTTTAGGAGGTTGTTTAATTTCCATGTATTTATCCAAGTTTTGCAATTTCTTTTGCCATTAATTTTCAATTGAATTTCACTAAGGACAAATAATTTTCATGGGTAATTTCAATCCGTTTACATTTACTTAAGAATATTCTACAGGCTAATATATGGTCTATTTTGGAGAATATCCCATGCATGGCTGAGAAAAATGTGTATTCTGATGTTATTGGGTGAAATACTCTGTAAACATCTACTAAGTCTATTTGTTCATGGTTTGATTCAGTTCTAGACTTTATGTCTAGTTGATCTATCTCTTTGTGACAATGGGGTACTAAAGTCCCCTATTACAAATGTGTTGCTGCTTATTTGGTTTTTCATTTCCATTAGTATCTGACTTATATAGTTGGTGCTCCTGGATTTGGTGCATATATGTTTATGATTGTTAGCTCTTCCTCTTGAATTACTCCCCTGACAAGTATGTAGTGACTTTTTTTTTCCTCTTGATCATTTTTTGTTTGAAGTTCACATTGTCTACAAACAAAATAACTACTCCTTTTTTTTTCTGGGTTCCTGTCACAAGCAATATTGTTTTCCATTCTTTGACATTTACTCTATGAGTATCCTTTTGAGTCAGATGTGTTTCTTTTATACAGCATATTGTTGGATCCTGTTTCTTGATGCATTCTGTCAATGTATTTCTTTTAATAGGTGAACTGTGGCCATTTACATTGATGGATTTAACTTATAATACTGGTTCAACTGTGTCATGTTGTATTCCTGCTATTGGTTTTCTGTTTTCCTCCTTTGTTTAATTGTTTGTCCTGTCTGATGATTTCTTTCTGTTGTTCTGGGAATTGTAGTCATTTTTATCTCTCTCTAGTATGTCTTTCAGCACTCTGTCTCAGGTTGGTTTGGTGGATGTGAATTTCTTCAGTTACTCTTTGTTATGGAAGTATTTTATTTCTCCATTATGTTTCAAAGAAAATTTTGCAGGGTATATCAATTTGGATTGAAAGCTGTTTTCTTTCAGGGCTTGAAATACTTCACTCCAAACACATCTTAACTTGAGGATTTGTGCTGAAAAGTCTACCATGAGTCTAATAGGTTTTCCTAGCTTTTAAAAGTGTTCTTTTTTTATGCTCTATGTCTGGAATCTTAATTATTATATGTCTAGGTGTACATTTATTTTGGTTATGACTGTTTAGCATTCTAGGTGCCTCACTTATCTGTAAATCAGATTCTTTCCCCATGTTGGGGAACATTTTTGCTATTACTTCTGTGAATAGTTTTTTGATCATTTACATTGATCCCTACATCTTCACTGGTGCCTCACAATATTATATTGTTTCTCTTTCTATAATTTTGAAGCTATTGAATTGTCAGTTCATGATGTCTTGTTATTTTTAAAAGTTTTTTTCTTTCATGATAACATGAGGATCCTGTCTCTCAAGCTCCAAAATTCTATTCTCAGCATCATTCAAATGGTTTTTCCAGCTTTAAATACAATTTTTTTATTTCTTGGATGTTGCTTTGAATTCATTTCATGCATTCTACTTCTTTTCTATATTGTTCATTCAATGTTTCCATCATTTTCCCATGCTCTTGTACTTTTTTATATATGTCTTCTCTAGCTATACTCAGCAACTCCTTTATTAAGATTGTCCTTTTTGTCTTTATGTGAGAGATTATTTCTAATCTGATTTTCACTATAACCTCATGGATTTATTTCTTTATTTCACTTGCTATCTTTTTAGAAATTTTAGATGTTTGATTTTTAATGTCCTCTATTTGAATATCTCCGGTACTTGTTCCTGATGAACTAAATGTTTGCAATTTCATTTTGCATTTTTGTTTAGGTATTTTCACCTCTTGAACTAATATTTGGTCTTTCAATCCTACTAGTCTCAAATGTCCCTAGTATGTATCTTAGGGTCCTATGCTGGTTGATGTTTGTCCAATTGCTGGGTCCCACAATGAAGGGGAGGGCCAGTCACCTGAATTCCTCCTGCAGGGCCTGTTGGGTGAGTCTTATATTGTTCCTTGGCTGACTAGCCTAGGAGTATTGATGTTATTCAACCCTTAGCTCCTGATATTATTTGGCGTCAGGTTGTTCCAGGCCACCAGATCTACCTGGTTAAACTGTTTGCCTCAGCTGGGACCCTACTGTATCATTTGGTGTTTCTTTTGATTTTCTCCAGTTTGGGGGAGGCCATATAGCACTCTCTTCAACACACCTAGTGTTCTTTGTATGGAGGAATGATTCGCCCACACTCTTGCCAGGCTTTCCAAGGTCCTACAGCTGGCAGGGACTTGCTACTGCTCCTGTTTACCCAAACAGGTCAAATAGAGGTGCTCTATTTGACACAGAAACTCCCCACACTGCCACAAGCAAATTGAAGTCTTCTATTTGGATAAGGCATTGCTGAGTCTCCTGTCAGCCCATCAAAGTTGATCTACTGCTGTCCAAGGTGCAGGGGTTCAAGAGGAGGTGCAGCCAATGATGCCAGGCTGTCCTAGGTCCCAGGGTTGAGGTGGAGTGGCAGATGATGATCTGTAACTGTCACAGGTCGGCGGCGTGTTGAGGGGAAGAGGCAGCTGATGATCCACAGCCATCGCAGGTTTGGAGGTCCAGGGGCAGGGTCAGCCAACAATCTACTGCTGGCATGGGTTTCGAGGTTGAGGGGGAGGTTTTGTTTAATTTTTGAGCTATAAATTATGTTCATATATAAGCTCACAAATATACCAACATTACCTGACTTTCTCTTGTTGGTTTCCATCTTATATCTGAGTGAGGAAAAATGGTCAGCATAAAATCATTTATGTTTTTTAATCTGCAAATGCTTTACCAAATTTACTAAGTTAACAATAATAGTGAATTCACTAACCAAGGCATTTTGCTTAATGTACTACAATTTTTTACCTCTCTGGTCAGTATCTTCAAACAAGTTATTTTTTATGAATACTTTTTCTAACATTTTATATAAAATTTAAAGTATAAAATGAATTTACACCTAATTCTACTATATTGCTAAGTATGATTTTATGGATATTGCAGACTGAGAATGATAATCACTTCTTTGGAATATAGAGACCTCCTCATCACTGTAAGGCAGCCAGGGAAAGAGGTCAGTGAAGGGAGGAAGAAATCTCATAGCTATCTATGCACCTATTTTAGAAAACATGAAATTTTTCAGAACTGGCTTATTTACTTCACTATGAAATTATTTTTATTTTAAACTACATTTTCTCTAGAGTTATTCATTTTTATTCTTAACAACATTCTTTAAATGATCAGTTTGTGAACAAAAACTGACCTCTCTTCACAAAGTACTCTTACTTTCATGCTCCTCTATTGTCAATTAACAACCATATCTGTAGAAATAACTTTAATTTCATTTTTTGGAATCTTAATTTAGACTACAAATAGCTACATGTAAACATGGATGAAATAATAAATTTGCACTACATTGAAACAATGAGTCTTGAATGATTCAATAACAGTATAATTAATCAAAACGCAGACTACCAAATGTCATCTCAATGAACTATAAATAGAACTCATGTCTCTTGATGACTTTGAACAAAATTACAATTATATCTTTAGCGCCCCTGAGTTCTAAAATACTGTGAACACTAGCCGACAGGATTTTAAATGCTTCATGATTCTTATTTCTTTGCTACTGAATCGGGTTCTGAGTTTTCTTTCTTATATGGAAATAAGAAACATGCAAACTGGCTATAAGTATAATAAACAGATTTTGTGGTGAGCACTTCTCAGAGGAAAGAATTTTGTTTCTAATGGCCTGTTCCTCCAGAATATTCTAAAGTGTAGTCAAATTAAAATCAATTATCTAGCTCTGCCCCTCCAAGTACCTTTATTTCTTGAAAAAGCAAGTATTTCCATGAAATTCAATAAGTATTATCAACTTTTGAACTATTGATTATATGCAGTAATCAATATATATAATAATGAAACATTTTTCTACAACACTCATTACTCTTTGACATAGCATACTTTTATTTATTTTCTAACTTCTCTTATATAATTCATTAATGTAATTCTCAGCAGCTCAAGGTCTATTAAGTTGATTGTTATTCCCAAACTTAGAACAGTCTCTACCATTAAATAATCATAAAGTAATTCTTTTTGATTATATAACTGCAGAGAGTAAAGAAAGACATGTCAAATTATTTCTAATATTAACATAAATCAAACCAGAAGGATTTTTTTCAATTAACTACAGCCCTAGGTCCTATTGGTATTTACTGTGAGACAGAATCTCACTAAATTGGCCAGATGAGACTCAAAATCGTTATTCACCTACCTTAAATTCCCTCAGTGTTGAGAGACAGACATTGGTCAATATCCTTGGCTTTAGAATGTTTGAAAATCTTGATTTTATGTAAGGTAACAGAATGGAATTTATTACTATTTATGGATCCATAAATTGTAATCATTATGGGAAGTCCAAATGGTATAATTCTTATTAAACTTAATCTGTACTGGAACTCCTTTAAAACAAAACGCAATGCAGATAATTAGAAAAAATGTTGAGAGGAAGACCATTAACTTGATGGGTTCATTCTCAACCTGATCCAAATATTTTTCAAGCAATTCCAAGGGTTACTCTGAAAATTGTAGGCACAATTCATGGCTTATTCATTTTGAGATACCAACAATGATAACTGTCAGAAGTTAGAATGTGTCCTTGTATTCAGTAAACAGTAGCCAAACAAATACTATCCTCGGGGCAATGTGCAGATTGCTGTGCTACATATTCTCAGGATGTAAATAATAATAATAAATAATAGTAAAATAATTATCTAATAAGAAATATAAATTAAAGTATTAATGACTAACCAATAGAGAAGTTAATTTATTATCACCTAGCATAATGTGTTAAAGAGTCAAACATGATCACTCTCAAGGTAAAATGTGTGATAATTAATTTCAGGTAAAATATTTAAAAATTGTGTGTTTATGGCCACAGTTATAATTATTGCTTATAAGTCTCTCATGTATGTCATTTAAGAATCTCCACATAGTATTTTAAATCTTTAAAATATAGGTGAACCATCATTAGTAACAAAAATGGTTCTCTACATGCAGTATACTGTGAGTTAACTTGTACTACAGAAGAGAAATCCAGTATTCACAGGTGTTATCACAGCAAAGAAGGGAAAAATGAAAATTGAAAGTATGCACTTTTGTGAAGGAAAAATGAAATGACAGAGAGAAACATTGTATGGTTCTTTAAGCACAATCATCATATTGCAGCAAATGGAAATTTTTCTTTGAATTCCTCACTTTTGCCTGAAATGCCCCTGAGATTATAACTGCCTGACAAGTGAACAGGCATATTTCATAATGCATTTCCTTTGGCTTTCAACAGTTATTCTGTTGGAGGCATTTCTGTAAAGCTTGTCAGACACAGGAAAGCAATTTAATAAACATCATCATCAAGTACCTATGCTATTTCATCTTCTTTTTCTCGAATTTTTAGTGCCTAAGATATCATTGCTAGTATAAAGTTTTTATTCCCTTTTAACATCAATTCTTTAAACTGTATTCATCATTCTGTACAAGTTGTTTTGTTTCATTTCATTACTTTCCGATTTGAGGTAAAAGTTGGTTGCTCTGTTTAGGAGAAAGCACATGCTCTTCAGTAATATTGTTTCTTAAAAAACACACAGTAGTTAAATTTCCTTCAGTTTCTCATTTATTATTATTTGTTCACATACCCTGAATGCTGAACATATGTTGCCTAACAACAACCTAAACTAATTGAATATGTTTCTTACATAGTCTCCAAATTAAATTTCCAGTTGCTCACTTATGCATGATTATGATATTGAGAGATTGTGGCAACAATTGCTTCTAAAAGAAAAATTACTGAGAGTCACTCAGATGTAATACTTGGTATGGCTTAAGTATTTTTAGCAATAGAGAAAATTCCATGTGCGATGTCAAACTTGGATCAGAGGTAGAAACTCGCCAGATATACAAGTTATGTAAAGTACTACTCTTTAAAAATATGTCATAGACATTCTTCCCCTGCAAGATTTTAGAAAGCCAGATTAACCCAGAAATACATTAAATCAGTGAAGTTTTCTTTCACCACTGGGTAAAACTGTTCCAATTACTTTTGTAATCTCAGAATTAAACTCAGATTTGTAATGTTACAACTAATGGTATTCATAATCCTTTCACTCATAATGATATTATGGATACGAAGCTGCAGCATTTCCTAAAATCTATCTTGTGTTCATCTATTCATCTCAATGATTAAAGTACTAGACCCCAACCAAATTTATTCAGTGAGTAAATTAGGAACTTACAATGCCAACAAAATATTACATTTTGCTTGGGGCACTCAGGGAAGCCATACATGGAAACTGGGAGTGCTTCTCTCGGGAAGGAGACTTTGAACTTTTTGAATGAGAAATAAGAAACTATCATACTGAGACACAGAAATTCAGATATAGGCATTTATAGCAATACACATTAACTTAATACAGAATATTTATTACATTGAAAGTGGGAGATAATATAAAACACAAAACGTTACTTTCTTACACAGTGTCTATCTCCTATGATTTTCTCCAGTTGACAGCACTGACAGACAGGTATTAGTAACTTCACATCTCTCATGCTTCAGCTGAGTAGGACTTGTTTGCAACTTAACATCAACATCCTGAAAAGGTGAATGTAGAAATGTACTCAAGTTTGCATCCAGCATTTTGACAGGTTTGACAGTGTAAGAACAAAGGGCTCAGTCTGTGTCAGGACCTCTGACCACGCAAAATGTTTATGTTTCTTTTTTATCTACAATAAAAGGAAACATCTTTGTCTTAGTTTTTGTGCTACCCTATGATTTTTAATAATGCAGAAGATTTTTAGTAATGGGAGAGAAGTATTTTATTGCTATTTCAAAAAAAAATAAAGAAAGAAAAAGAAAAAAGAATCTGTACAGAGATGACCAATTGTCATGGTTTATGTCGGTGGCCCCCAGACCTCATGCGTTTGCATTATGCATTTGTGATTGGCTCATTGTCTAGTGCTCGGATTGGTGGTGTCAGTGCTACACTTGCCTGGGGTGGAGCCAGGATGTGATGTAATGGCAGGAAGAAGGGGTGTCTCTCTCTTGCCGGTCCTGCTTGCTATTTGCAGCCACCATGAATTGCTGCCCCGCCATGCCACCCTGCCTTGGAGCCAACTGAGTATGGACTGAAACCTCCAAAAACTGTAAGAAATAAACCTTTCCTTTCCCAACTTTGGGCTTCAGGTATTTTGTCTCAGCGATGAGTAAAAAGTAACTAAGACACCAATAAAGGAGTTGTTTTTCAAATTGATATGAAGACTAAAAGAAAAAATTAGTTTAAAATGAACAAAGATAAATTTTAGCAATAATATGATGATATATCTGTACTTCCTAATGTCTATTTTGATAAAAAAATTAATAGAATTAATAAGAAAATAATGACCATAATTTGGTACCTCTTACTGCATACAAATTAAACATTTAAAAAATGTTAATAGGTTTCTTTTTATTCTCATTCTTAGGAACAGACATGAACATAAATTTTCTAATTGTAATAGTGATAAAACTATAAGAATCTTTTTACAAGTAAGATTGTGATACTCTGAGGTTATATTTCATAACATTTTTAATTCTCAACATTTGTTTGAATGCTTATTATAATTTTGTTTTGCTTGTGATAAGTATCATTGCTGTCTATTCACAAGTAATGATTCTTCAAAATACATAAGAACTGATTATGTCTTTCCTATAAACTTCGTTACTTGTATTGGCATGAATGCAGCAGTCATGCTTCTGAAAATACTGCAGAAAATCTATCCTAATTCCTATAGTTCTAAATTTTTCAAAATTTTACTTTTAATAAGATCCTATTTATTTTTCATGAAAATTAATCATTTCTGCTTCTTTCCCCCCTCCCCATGGAAAGAGCTCAGGTTTCTTTGTTATTAGATTATTACCTCTGACACAGAGAATTTTGAGCAAGTGGTAGAATTTAAAAAACTGAAACACACTGGAAAAAACTGAGTCTGTGTGCACATGTTTCTCCTGGTTATAGGAAACACTCAGACAGGAACTAGTTCCAGTCAATGTCCTGATCTGTTCTACTTTGGTTCAAACAAACCGCACAAATAGAAAGAATCACAAGAATTATAATAAAATTTTGACCAATTGTACTCAAAGACTATTCCATATTACTCTCCCACTTTTGGCTTTGTATTTCTTATCTACTCTTTGGTTCCTCCACATTTGATGTTGTTTGAAAATATGCTTTATCCAGCATATTTGGTATATTGGCTCATTTACATTCGCTGTTTCCTTATATGAGCTGACCTTCCTTTTCTGTTCTACTTGTGATAGTTTGTCATCTCACCATATTGCCAACATGAACTGTGTGTTCTGATTCTAAATCCACTTAGAGTCCTCAAGACAGCTCTAATTCAACTCATCAAGACTTGACAGGGGCTAGCAGGGTTTTGCTAATAATGGATTTCAGTACAGCAGCAAAAGTATAACTGTTGAAAATAATTTTCTTTCCAAATCCATGGCCTATTTATACAAAGCCTGTTAAATGCCATACAATCTATTATTTTCTAAAAATGAAATTTTGAGTGCCCTTGTGGCATTTCATTATGGCAAACATTATTTTTAAAGTAATTCTAGGCCATTGTCTGCTCAAATGTAAAACTTTTGTAATCTTCCGTAGAACTTTCCTATAATGCAAAAATTCTACAAGATTGAAAGTGACAAAAATGTTTGTAAGGGTATATGGCTAAAGTCAAGTATTGTCATTTACCCATATTGGAGAGCACACATTCCTTACTTCAAAATGAAACAAGAAGCAAATACTAAAAGGAAAACAATGAAACACTTTGCATGTTGTGCATATTGTGGCAAGATTTTTGTATATAAACCATATCATTAAAGTGGATGTTCCTTAATATTTTTCTAATTAGATTTTTTTGATAAATATGCTTTCCATTATTGGAAAAATATTTTCATTTTGAATACTGGGACTTTAATCATATTGGTTATTTCATTTCATATCGGTTTACTTATTTTTAATCACAGCCATTTCATTTTGCTATAAAACGACAATACTGAAAACAACTGTTGTCTTAATTGCTTTTTTGGCACTGAGACAAAATATCCAACATTCATAATTAAAAAGGAAAGGTTTATTCTGTTTTACAGTTTGTAGAGGTTTTGGCCCAGAGCTGGCTGGATTCCAGGCAGGTGTGGTGACAGAGGCGCTGCGGAGAGAAGCCCTCCATGGCATGGCAGTAGAGAGCAGCGGCAGAGCGCACCCGCACCCTTCTCCTTTCATTCCGCTCAGGCCAGATACCTTTTGAATGGTGCCACCACACCCGGTGTGGACTTCTCATTAATCAGACCAGAGCTCCTGCAGACCCAGTAGAGGACCAATCTTTAATCCCAGTCTCACACCTTTGTTCTAGGTCAACACACCCGAGATTCAGCTACCTCCAAAAAGCCCCACCTACAAGCGCATGAATGTTTGGGGCAATATATAGATACAAGCCATAACAAGTATTTTAAAATGCAGTGGAATGAAACATTCGTGTTATTCATTTTATAAACAAAAGTTGGTTTTATATGGAGACATCAGGGGTTTGCTTCACTATATTCAGGCTCTGTCCTTAAACTTTGCTCTCACAATAACATATTTATATCGATTGGTATTTTTTTCTCTAGTTGAAGAGAAAAATTTGAAACAATTACTATTTCCATTTCAGAAGGAGATACAACAAATGCTTAGGTTCATATTCTGTTTGGATTGGATAATTCCCAAAATAATGTTCACTGTGCTGTACTTTATACCTGCATTTCTTTGTAAATCCATTCTATTTCAAAATAATGTCTTCTTAACTGTCTGGGTATTTCTCCTCTGTCAGCAAAACTGAAATCCTGTTTTCAAACAAGCACAAGACATCAATCTAATTCACTCTTTGACCTTCAGCTTCCCTTTGGCTGTACAGCATTTTCTGTATCTAAGCAACCTCATCTCCAGTTTTTCATCATTGACAAAAGTGGCTCTGAAATACTGCATTGGGTAAAAATCAGAGCACAGAGAATGTCCCCAAAAAGAAAAAAAAAACAATCATTGAGACACTGAGAATTTACTAATTCCCATGTACATTATTTGAAGTTATTTTAATCTCTAAGTTTTAAGTAACTGCACTGGTATCATCTCCTGAGCTATTTTAATGTTTAGTGGGCTAACCCTCACACAGAGGTTGATACATAGAGGTTGTTCCCAAGCACTTTTAAAAATTTATCTACACAGGTAAAATTTTCAAATAGGACTGTTTTCCTATGCAAAATCAGTTTAGAAAACGTTGTTAAAAATAAATACTTACACCCTATGATTTTTCCATGTTAAGTATGAACCACTATATACCTAAATACATAAAATTTGATTACTTTAGTAATGTGTGATTACAGTAATCATTGCAAGTAGCCACAATAGCAATTTTTTAAGCTTTTAAAGTTCCAAGTTTCCCTATTAAGAATAGTTATAGTTTTATATTTATAAAAATATAACCCAAAAGGGAAATAATTTCCACAGATTCTGTCTTCTTTAGGCAACTTCCTACCACTAGAATTGGGAATTAAGACGCCTTTAATCTCTATGTCACAGAAAAGAAAAACAGAGAAAAAATGGTCAGCTTCATACTGATCCTATAAGGTTAGACTAAAACAAATCAGAGAAAAACCTTGTAGAAGTGAATTGCATGTATAATTGCTTTGATTTACTTATCACTCAATCCACTGGCCTCTGAATCATTGTAGAAAGTTGGTTGTACACACTATGTCCAACATTTTCAATTATTAATTGTATCATGCATGTGTTTTACAATTATATACATTTAAGTTCCTCTTCTGTCACTGATACATACTACATAGAAAACAACTTACAGTGGTTCAAATGTGGATAATTGAAAGAGTTTTGAGAGTTAGTAGTGGTCAGGCAAGGCTTCTCTGAAGAAGGGCTGTTTAAGTTGACACCTGCCTTATGAGACAGAAGTCAAACGAAAGAGCAAATACAGAAACCTTGGAAAAGGATTGGTACATTTTAATAACAAAAAGAAAACTGGACAACTGGAATACAGTGAATGGAAAACACAGTATAATCGTTACAGACAGCTGAGGACAAGGCGATAGAAGCCTCATCCAAATAAGGATGAAAACCCAAAGGGTTCCAAAAAGCTCCGCCTTCCAAGTCAGGCCCTGGTTAAGAGTAAACCACTTTCTATTCAAGGCTTGTGATGTGTTTTATGTTATTGCACTCTGAAAATTAAACCTACAGATGTGAATACAAATAGAATATAAATAAATGCCATTCTACTTCCTCCTTTTTCATATCTGATAAGTGGTTTTTGGTTAATAAACAACCTTCTTAAACATTTAATAACTAAATAGAGATAACAATATAATTCCTCTTTACCTTTAAATATTATTGATTTATTAATTTCCTTGCCAGTTTTTAGGTGATTAGGAACAATTTCAATTCTTTTCTTTTCTTTTCGAAAGTCTACTTGCTATTGAAAAGTAGCAAATACTTTCAGTGAAATTTTGGAATTTATGAAAGTTCCATTATACTTTTCTGTTAAATTCATTATTTTGTTATTAACGGGAATTTATTGGTGTAAAGTTAGAACTGATTGTGGTAACATAAGCCTGTAATGTCAGGTACTTTGGAAGCAGAGACAGGAGACTCACTAATTCAAGACTAGCTTGTGAAATTTATAAACAACATATCTCAAAATTTAAAACAGAAAGAAAGTACCAGGAATATATCTCAGTATTAGAACCAACTGGATTAAATATACATTACTGAATAAAAGAAACAAGTAATATATTTCTAAACTGGAATGCCTAGTTACTTAAAATTGTGTATTTAGAAATAGTATCACAAGAGTATAATCTTGGTTTTCAACAATAAGAATCAAGAAAACACCTAAGAAAACTCTAAGATTTACTATATACAGTATAAATTGAAATACAGTGTAAAGCACTGTCTCAGTAAATTTGAAAAGGAAGTGTTATGCATGTACTACATTATTTCTAACACTTTCCATTTCTCTGGTTTCAGAAGTATTGGGAGAGAAATAAATTCAAAAATCAAATAAAGGTCAAGATTCTGATAAACTTTTCACAAATGATTAGAAGCATATAGTTTGTATACATTTAATATACATAAGCTTGTTCTGAGATATTTGTTCAAAATGCAGATTATGTATTTGTTTGGCTCCTTATTAAAAGTTTGATATTGTAAATCTGAAATTCAGATTTAAACAACACATGGAAAACACTAATTTCTATTAAATTATATCACACATTAACGCATGCATATGCTAATATATAGTAAAATGAATATTATTTAAGTGGATATTACTAAAATTTAAATGGCATACATAAAAACAAAGTACCGATCATTAATATATTCTTCTTTTGTTCATATTTACAAGATAACAAAACAGCTAATTAGTATTTTTGGTTGTAATTAATGAAATGCTTCTCCAATATTCATCAGAATCCTTTTGGTACTTGGTTGGACAAAGGAATATATGAGGCACAAGTATCTAAATAGCACTCCATTACTCTTTGAATGTGAGAATACACAGATAAATATACTGCGTTAAACATATTCAGCTTTTTCAACATTTCCAATTTTCTGTTGCAATCTAAACATTCTTTTTAACTCCAAACTCATAATAACTTTATTTATCATAAGAATTTGACAAGGAAGAGATTAAGAAATATAATGCTATTGTATAAAATAGTTTTGAAAAAGGTCAGAAATGATTCTATAAATGCATTGATAAAACTTATGTCATAATTTCATACTGCAATTTCATATATATATATATGAGATATATATATATATATATATGATATATATATATATATATGATATATATATATATATATATGATATATATATATATCCAGCCTGGGCTTAACATGTGACTTTCTGTCCCAGTCTGATAGATTTCTGAAATTACAGGAAGTCAGAAATAGATTATGATTAAGTGCCATCACAAAATATTCAATATTCACAATATTCATGTAGTATCTGGAATGGATAAAGCAATTTGCTCAAGGATAACATTGTTTTTAGGCCTATTGCAAGAAGTATTGTGCTATTCTGATAGTAAAGCCTACTGAGTGTTGGTTCAGTATTATAAGATATATCTGAAAAGATACATGAAAAAGGCAAAGGATTTAGCTCAGTGGTGTAAGCACCTGCCTGGCAAGCATGAGGTTATGTGTTTGATCTCTGTTACACAATATATATCATATATATACATATATATGAATATATATGAAATATATGAATATATGTATGAAATATATATGAAAAATACATAATATTTATATTTTCACAGAGTGAAATTTCAACTAATATCTACTGATAATAAGCATGGGATTAGTTTGAATTTTTTTATTTATTATAATTCGCTCCATTTCTACAGTGTGAATTTTAATCTCATTTTTTTTAACAGTAAGCACAAAATCTAACTAAACTTACTAGTAGTCAGTCATTTTTCTTCTAGAGTATATCAATTCTCTTCAATTTTTTTTTACCTTTGGGCTTCTTTTATTTTCTCTCCTGTTTTGTTGATAAGTATTTGTAGTCCATGACATTTACATTTATCCTAAGGAGGAGATATGAGTACTTAACATATTTAAAAGCCTATCTCCCTGTTTCCTTTTTATCTGTCATATTTTTCTTTACTTAGTACATACTTTGGGTTTTTCCTATGAAATGAATGATGTGGTATATAAGTTTGTGTGTCTGATTTATTTCACAGGACATGATGTTTACAAAGTGCATTCATTTTCCTATAAATATCTTATAAATATCTTTTCCTATAAATATCTTAACTTTGTCCTTCTTTGTAACTGAATAGTATCACATTATGTGTAGATAGCTCATTTTATCTATCCATTTGTGTGCTCATGGACAGAGAAACTGCTTCCAAGATGTAGGTAATGTGAACCCCGGATGCTATAAATATTGGTATGCATGTATCACTGTGTTACAATGTCTCTAACTCTTTTAGGACACTCTGAACAGAAATAAGTAGGTCAAATTAAATTTCTATTTTGTTATTTGAGAAATCTCCATACTAATTTCCACAATAGCTGTACTTGTTTACATTGCTACCAGCAATGTAGGAGGGGATTTTTTTCTCCATAGACTTGTCACCATTTATTATGACTGTATTTGATTTCTTGATGATTATACTTCTTTGAGAAGTAAGATAAAATTTAGTCTGGCTTTAATTTGCACTTCTGTAATGACCACCAAATATAAAAAATTTTTATGCATTTGCTTGACATTTGTATTTCTTCTGCGAAGGATCTACTCATTTCAGGTGCCTGAATTTGATTAGGTCTTTTATTCTGAGGAATTTAATTTTTATGTATTCCACATCTTACTTTTCTGTCTGAGGCAAATCTGGAATTTATTTTTTTTAACATTCTGAAATAGGACGAGGGTGGGAAATAATTTTCCTAACGCGGAGTTCTCCTTTACCTTCTACTAATGTCCTATGACTCCTGCTTCCCTCCTGCTTTCCTCCTTCTCTGGGGAAATCTCCATGTTCTCCTTCAGAGTTTTTCTGACTAATATGTTACCAGCAACTCTGAAGTCCAGCCTGTCCTGTCTCTTCCTTTGTGCACAGATCCCAAACTGAACTTTTGTCAGGAATTTCCTATCAAGGCAGTAGAATCTGGTGCAGTTACTAGGCTTGGTTTAGGGACTCTTTTCAGCTACCCTGAACCTGATAGTGGTCACAATTAGGGGCCTGACCAAGATTCCTAATCTCCCAAATGAGTGTACAGGGAAGGCTTAAATAAAAGAGACATTAGTATGCTTTTAGGGTTCTAGGAGAATATAAACCCTCTAACAGTGTTTGAGACTGGGGACTGAGACAAGGAATGTCTCTGGGTGGCCTATATTTATATAGTTTTCAAACAAGGAAAAGATTAGGACCTTGGGAGTGGTCCAAGGACTTTTCCAAGTAACAGACTATGTAAAGTAGGAGAACTACCTTATGTTAAGTTAGGAGAAGTGTCTTAAGAGGGGGTCTCCAGGCTGACTTTCACTCAGGAGTGAAATGCCTGCAGCTACAATCTCTATCTTGTTAACTGGGATTGGAGCCAGGTGTCCTCAGTTGAGGCCTCACCTTGCCCTTTGAGGCACCTCTTTGTTCCGCTGTCAGTTGTGCTGCAGCCATGCCCCAGCCCTGAACCTGTGTTCAATTTCCACCTTCAATGGCTCCAAACAGTCACCGTTGAGGATTGCTTGTTAACTTTTATTTAGAAGCAACAGGAGTGAGCTCACTCTAGGACAACTGCTGAGTCCTAGAGTGGGACTTTCCTTGCCCATGGTGAGCTCTGCAGAGGGTCCTCCAGAGATGCTGCCTTCTCATGTTTGGGATGAGGATGGAGAGAAGGAGCCCAGGTAATGACTCAGTCCCAGAAGGCTGGCCTCTGCCGAGCTAGTTGCATTTGGGATGACCTCGTGATGCCTGCTCTCCAGTGGGAGTGGGGGCAGACAGTTTGGTCAGCCTTGTTGGTGGAACCTCTTATTCTTTTCAACCATGGAGATATTTGGATTGATCTGTATGTATTATCTTTCAGATTAATTTTTCATTTTAGCGTGCGATTGTTCTCCCCATTTCAGAGTATCTGTATTTTTGGAGAAACTTATCTGATCATCCCCAATGTGAATTAGCATTGCTGAATCTGTATCTCCTTTTAATTATCTTATCTTCCAGATCTATCTTGATGCAATTATTTTATCCACAGAATATATTCAGTGGCTTAATTTTATAATTCAGAAAATGGCAGTTGAATATCTACCATATATAAAACACCCAGAAATATACTAATGATGAAAAAAATAGTAATAATTCTCTTCAAAATAGTTCAGTCCTAAATCTGATAAACTTTAATTAAATAGGATAGTAAAAATATTTAAAACTAAATTTTATTGAATGCTCATTTAGGGTCATAACTGCAATGGCTTCTAAAGAATGATTTTTATTTAATCTTGACAAAAAGATTGGGATTAATTTTATGTAACATCGATTGACATAACTTGATTTAAATGACCGTAAATTAAAATTAGCATTATATATTTTCTACACAAGCATTCAAGGGATGTAGGCATTCATATGGTGAATATATTCAGAGCATAGTCTCAGTCATGGTGCCCTTGGACTGCACTGCTTTGTAGCAGTGTGATGAGTGAAGAGAGACCTTTGATCAATAGACTAATGCCAGTTAAAGTACATTGTCATGACAACAGTAGGGGAGGACAATTAATTATTCAATCTGGTAAGGTTAAAGAAGTCTTTTTCACAAATCATTAATCTTGTTTGAAGGTTGAAAAACCATGCCATCTAGCATCTCTTCCATTGTGGCACATTCACGATCATACAGAGCGAGTCCGTTTGGTTTGAAATGGCAGACAGCTACTAGTATTTTCCTTCTATTTATTCACTGCTCTACTGAAATATTTATGTAGACACAAAAAGGAATAAAAATTTGCATCAGCATGGGAAATAAGAAATTTAAATCAAAAATTTTACCTAAACTCGTGGAAGACTGTTATGGATTAGAAGGAGGGAGGGGAAAGAAGTAGAAATGAGAACAAAAGGCAGCTGTTTAGCCTCTCTATCTCAGAAATACAGACCCTCTGCAGGTATGATGGCGACAAGGACCCATCTAACATTCAAATTCAGGCACACATGAATCTTGTCAAAGAGTCTGTAACAAGAGGATATTTCATACACATGACAAAAGTGGGGAAATAATATGTATTTAATAAGGTTTATTGGAAGAAAAAGAAGTTAATTATAAAATACTGCAACACAAATAAAATATGAAATATATAAAACATATACTTAAAGGTGAATTACAGTGGTAGAAAAGAAGACATACAAAATAAAACCAAGGAGATGAAAGATAAAACATATAAGAAATGCAAAAAGTACAAATTGTAAATGCCTCAAGTTTATTTAGAACTTGATAGGAGGATTGTGGTCAGTATTTCATAAACATTTCCTCAGTTAATAACCATATCTTTTGGCAATGAATATCCCTCTTTATGATCCAGCAATAACTGAAAGTTGGAGAGAATAATTTGAAAGGAAAGAATCGGACTAATTAGCCTCATTAACAAACCATGTTCTTACTATTTTAAGATATTTACTCATATATTTAAGAAATTCTCCAGAATACAAGAGTTGACCAGAAGAACAAAACAGTGATGATCAGAGAGCCATATAAATATTTAGACCATTTGTGTTCAAAAATAAAGGCGCAAGGTAAGAAGATAACTTTTTTATTTAGGATTTTATTAGTTTAGTTAGGATTTTATTTTTCCACAGCTTTAGACTTTTTGTTACAACATACTACCACATTCCTCATGAGGAGTTAGATTTTTTAGAGAATCAGTATTGATATTTTGAAACTGGCCAAAGTATATGGCACACATAACAAAGACATTAGTATTTGGAAAATATATGATATACTGTTCATTTCAAAATAGAAATAGTTGCCAACTTGACAGTGACAAAAAATACATGAAAGGACCAAATATTATGTAGAATGTGAAATGTTCTGGGAGAAAAAGTTTCTGGATAGAAAACCAAAAATTCAGTCAAATTTTCATTTAAGAGTGAGGTCCTTAACAGTCTCATATATAGTAGAATTCAGATATTCTTACAGAAATAAAACTTACTTATTGAAATATATTAGTTGATTATTCAAAAAAAGTTTACTTTGACTAAGTAACTAATGTCATAAAATTTTCAATTTGGACATTAAAACTGATGAATCCAAATTAAATAGAGAAACAATTAAATTGAAAATATACTTGTAACTCAGTGTATGAGTCTAATATACTTCTTAAACTAAATGTACATTGTCAAATTATAATCTAATTTATAATTCAAAAATTTTATTGGTAAGAATATGTGTGTGTGTACATGCATGCACAAGGGAAGTAGATATTTAACAAAATAGAGACTTTAACAAATGTAATTAGATACCACATCTTCTTTGATAATTCATGGTCTTTATTTGCACTACTTTGTGAGCAGTTTTCTGTAAACCTAGATAATTTGAAGTCAAAATTCCTCGTAGTCAGTCACTGTGTATCTTCCCAATATCCAACTTTCTCTTTCCCTCTCTTACACACACGCGCGCGTGCACACACACACACACACACTCCTAAACTTCATAGCTGTTAAATACTAGAAAAAAAAATCTGAATTTCTATTTTAGGTCATAATAGAAGCAAATAAACTAAGATTCTTAAACCAATGTAATATAATAGAAACAACACATCACTGGAATTTGAACCAAGACTAAATTTTATGTAAATTTCCACCTAAGACAGAGAAGACAGGACAAAGAATTTTAAAAACTAATTTTACTACTTTAAAAATAATTTGGTGATATTTTGGTGAATAATAAATACTCTTCAACATTTTTGATTGCTTGAAGCACTACATTAAAATGTTACATAGATAATACCTAAAAGAAAATAATTTACAATTTATTTAACTCTTAAATGACAAAAGAGAAAGGAGATAAGATATATATTTGGATACATAAAGATGCTAACAAAGTAACATTAAAAGAGAAACTTAAAATGTTTGCAAGACTGATAGCAAAGTATTTTGTCTGGCATATACATATGTGATAAATAAAATAAACTAAAATAGAAGAAAACTAAATAAATATAACAAGCAAAATATATGCTAGCAAACAAGTAAAAAACTACTTCACATTTATTTACAGTACTGTTGACATGCATCATCCTTGGTATTGACAAATAAATTATAAATACTCATTACTGAGGAAAAAATATCATTACCGTATTTTTGCAAGGTCATCTTGCGATTTTCACAAGAGTTCAACATATACTCTTATCAGCCCTCTGATTTATTCCAGAATTCCATATCTAGGAATATGATTAAGGACATTGTATAGTAATGAACACATTATTTGAATTCTAAAACAATATAGGAAAATTAAATGTCCAACTTTGGAGCCTATGATTGTTTTCACTTTAGTAGATATTGTACATTATTGAAAATTATGTTTTTAAAGCATATATGAACTAGAAAGAAATAAGATATTCAAGGAAATAGACTTGAATTACATGAATTTTCATTCAGATATCAATGGTCAGATTGGTAGCTTGTATATGGGAGGGACCAAACAAAAGTGTAAAAGAGATCTATTGATAATGGTAGATAGATTGATAGATATTGTCAAATAAAGATACTTTAAGTGCAGTTCTTAAAATGCTTTAAAGTGAAAGAGTTTTACACATAGCTTTCACAGAAAACTGTAGTTGAATAGGAAAAATATCAGGTAATAAGGAGACTCTCAAAATATATTCCTATTTGGATGCTTCAGAAACCTGGTCAGCAAGGCTCGACCCCAAGAGTTTCAACAATAAAATCTACAAAAAGAAGCCCTCCACTCAGCTTTTATTCCTCAGTACATCCGTGAAGTGCATAATGTTCACACTTCTCTTAGCCAGCGGGTAACATGTCTTGACTCTGTTTTCAATTCCTTCCTTTCTCTTCTTCCTCCCTTTGTCCCTCTGTCTCTAGACCCTCTTCACCTATATTCATGTTTTTTTTAACTAACATTTCTGAGACAGAATAGCATTAATTGTGAATATTTTGTACATTTGCATGAGACATCTTAAATATTTTTACATTCATTTCTCATCTTTCCTACCTCCACTCTCTGTCTTATAGTTTCTTTCCCATTTGCAAAATCTCTGTCTCTCTCTCTCTCTCTCTCTCTCTCTGTTTTCTTTTATCAATCTTGTATTTTGCTCATTACTTGATTTACACTTTAGATTCCTCATATTAGAGAAGCCACATGGTATTTAAGCTTGTGTGTTTGATTTATATCACTTGATATTATGCATTTTCTTACCAACGTCTCAAATTCATTCTTATTTATATCAGAGTAGTATTCCATTAAGTGTCTATGTACTGCATGTGTTATACAACACATATTCATATGCAACAGGGCTGGGGAGTGAGGTCAGCGGCATAGCACCCGCCTGGTAAGTACAAGGTCATGAGTTGGATCCCCCGTAACAAGCAGTATCAAACACTGCTACAGACACAAAAAGTGCTAAGTCTTAATCCTACTCTTAAGAAATTTAAACTATGTCAAATATATAAGTAACAAGAATCTGTTTCAAATTCTGATAGATAGGAACAGTAGATTATCAAAACACATTGTCAAAATTATTGGGTATACAGTGGGTGCTTAGACTACGTGTAAAGGTAGAGAAAATATTCAAGAGTAAATGAAATATTATATAGGGTTAAACAGTATTATATAAAAGGAAAATTAGAAAGCTTTTCAATAAATTAATAAGTAAAAAGTTTAGGCTATTAATTTAATAGAATACTGTATTATAAGACTAATAAATATTAAAATGAGTGTAGTAATACTAAAATTAATGATGTGCATAACTTTGAAATGCATACACATATGGTGACACATACTAATGAAAAAGGCCAATGGAAAAAGAAGATATATTACTTACTTCAGTTTATGTGAAATTCATAAGTGGAGCCATGCTGTGCTGTTATTCATGTTATCTCTAGAATTAAAGGAAATGAGCTCCTGAGATACCACCAATATTCTATTTTTTAATTTCAGGGGCTTATATGAATGAAATATAAGTATGATATGTCATCTGACTGGAAATTAATAATGTATTGAGTTATCTCATACGCTGTATTTAAATACAAAGTTCAAAAAAGAAAAAGCAGATTTCACATGACGCAATGAATATTGTTGTAAATGCATCTCAGAGTATTTTGTCAGTACTTACGTAAAATAAATAGGTCAGGGTACAATCTGTTAGTTGCAGTATCAATTATTTTTCTCTAATTTAACCTGCTACTTTTTAGTTACAAATTTGTTAGCTCATTTGGAAAAGAGTATGCAGATTATTTTTTTTTCATTCATCCAAAACATACTTTTTTATCCACCAAATCACATACTCTGCATGTGATAGAATGATTCTCAGGCTTTGATTTCTCCAAAATTCACCTCAATAAAAAGGGCTACTTTGCAATAAGTTTAAATACACATACAAGTATTCCTTCTTCTCTTACTTTCCTGTTGACTAAGGAAACCAGACCTAGAGAGATTGAGAAAGAAAACATTACAGAGCTCAGAAATTGCATGTTCATCTCATCTCCACAATAAGGCAAATACTACAACCTCAGTTTCCTCTTTACTTCCGAATTCAAAAGTGTTTCATTGCTTGTCACAATCATTTTGAAGAATTCTGTTACACAGGTTTAAAATGAAGGGCAGGCAGGAAAAAAAAGATGTGTAGTTATGCCTGAGGCAGTATGAGGAACAGAACAAAAGCAGATGCTGAAGAAATGGATAAAAATTCCAAAAAGTTATGTAAGAACTGAGCTTAAGATCTATGTGTCTTCTTTACAATGTCTATGAAATGCACACTGTCAATTTTAATTTTTTTTACATTGATTTCTGGTAGCTGAATCCAGTCTTTGATTACAGCATTTCTTTGAAATAATCACTTGACCAGTGTAGAACAAATCTACAGCTTCAAAATTTTGTTATAGGCATTACTATCTATTCTTCAGAAATAATGAGGTCAGCTGAATCCCGAGCCAGGAATTTTCCTACCCGTTTAGGAATACTGAAGATCCACAGTGCAGAAAACTCATATAAATTTTAAAAATTTTTGAAGCAAAGACATTCCAGGAAACATTTGAAAATGAGGGGAATATCAACATTATTATTTAAATATGTAATTGAAAAGAAAGTGCATATTTTGAAAATAAATTCATTGTGTATAAGATAGATGTATATCCAAAAATTTTATGTACACAGTGACCTAAAAAGAAGTATAAAAGTTAATTCATGGAAACAATAAAAAAAAGAAACTTTCTATTATCTCTGTGCGTTGTTTGGGCTTTTTACTATGACATAAAATATTCCAATGAATCATGGCTGTAGGAATATCTCACCTTTTTCTTTAGCCTCTTAGCACAGAGATACTAATTATCAAAAGATATTTAACACGTTTGGAACACTTGAATATGAAGCAGAAATCATTTATCAGGTTCCACATCAATTTCCAAGATGCATAAAATGCTCCACTTGTGCATCTTTCATAACAGTATAAAAGTTTCACGTTGTTGGCATAGCCTTTGCCGCTCACACTAGGTACTGTTAGCGAAATATTAAAAAAGAAAGGAACACTGCATAATTTCAACTAATCTGGTATTGCTGAACTTGAAAAAAGCAAAACTCAACAATGTAAATACACAGGTGATTTTTTTTCTTTTTTGGTGTCTTAAGGAAATGTGTGTGTTTATATATCCGTGACCGTGGGTGTGAAATTCTCTTTGTTCTTTCTTTCTGTGTTAACATATGAAAAGAAAGCAAGAAACTAACTGGACACTGTAAAAAGCTTCTGTGAAAGAGTAGATTTATGACACAGTATGATGTAGAAATAATAATGCTTACTGATTTTTCTCACATGTTTAAATTGTTGTTAAAAGACTGTTAAATACATTTTAAAATAATTAAGTGTTGTTTTCATGGATTTCAAAAAGAGTAACTTCTATTCAGTGTAAAGAGCTCATAAAATTAAAGAAAGTAACAGCAATCTCACTCATTTAGATATTGAATTACTTAGCTTCATGAAACTCCAAATCATGTAATTATCATTGCTACAATACTTAAAAAATAACCTTTTCACAAGTTTAGCACAACTTTTCACTTTTTGCCTACTGTATGCTTAGCACTTAATTTAAATATACAGCAAGAATCTAATCACAGATGAAACTAGGTTAAAGAATAGAAGAATGGACATATAAAACACATAAAACTAAAAACTCTAATATTTGGAGATAATATATGACTTTTATGGCAGAAAGCTGTATGGTTATATGATCTTATCCAATCTTCAGAAGTTGTTATCTAAATGTCTTCTTCAGAGATTGCTTAATATGTTGAAATTATCATAATTTCTTCATGTCATCAAGTTAATTGTGTTATGCATGCCTTAGTCATATGAACATGTCATTTGACTGGCAAGTAAAAGGGTATTTTAGCATTTAAACATTGCTTCTATCATTAGTACCTCAGTCAGTAAAAAAGTGTTAAGTATGCTACATGTCGAAGATGAGTTTTTAGCTTTTAAATATATTGACCCATATACTTGGAGAGATGATACATGTTATTTCACATTGATGAAATAGAAATCATTAAGAAATAATGCCTGGCTAACATAGTTTTAAAGGACTGCCCATGTAGAATTGCAAAATAAATTATTCACCCATTTAACATTAAGATGACATAATAGATAATAGATATAACTTACAGTTATATGAACCACGACTTCTGTTTTCCTAAAGCAAATACAAATGGTTGAATAATACAGTGATTGCAAGGGAATCATTTGAACACCTAAAAGAATGAAGTTGAAATTTCCTCATCCCTGTGGAAAGTTTTCTGAAATACTCTTTTGTGACTGTTGCTGAAATATAATTATTTGTTATACATGTATGTCACAATTCAATGTGAAACAATTTTCAATCTGGTAGTGAAATTGTACAGATTAACTAATCCCAAAATTTTAAGTGCCTATGCTTATCTGCTCATAACAGTAAAAGAATTGTGTGTGAAAATGTTCAAAAGAAGGGACTTTTCTAGAAGACTTCATGAATATGAAATGTACTCCTAACAGGATAAACTTGAGTTTAATAATCATAGAGTTAGACATTGTTTTTACAAGAAATGATACTTGTTATATTATTTAAAGGTTTTTTATTATTATCTTCACAACATTAGTCTCTTCATGTGGACATGATATATTCTAGGTATGCATCTGTGATCAAATCATGGAAAATTGTACTGATGCTTCCAATAGCAGGGAAATACAAGCGTTCTCTCTCATACCCTTCCAATATAGCATATATCTGTCTGCTGGAATACTATTAAGGAGACAGAACTCAGAGACAAATGAGACTATTAATAAAGCAACTTTTCTTTAAAGGCAAAGTCTTCAAGTATTTGGTGGTCATTTTAATATATCATCTGGAATTCAACCTGATCATAAAATTTGTTGATATTCAGCTGAAGGTTTTAAACATAAGTATAATATTTTCTGCCAACAAATCAATGATGTGTTTGAAAAAATGGTAGTTGTAACAATAATACCATGATAGAAGAGAATTTGTATCCTTTCCATATTTGGGCTATGGATAGCATTTTAAGTTCTTTAGTGTAAATTTTCACTGTTATTTACACACTAAAATCAGAAGCTAAGACAAATGAGGAAGACAGAAGAAGAGTGAGACAAGAGTTATTGCTGTCTTCTTGAAAGGAATCTTCCCTTCAAAAGAAACACATTTGTGAATGCATTGCATTTTTATAAGACCCGTAGAATTTGTTTAGCAGTAGTCATCAATAGAATTTTTTCTTTGCAGTGCATACTAAAGGTCTATTCCAAGGTAGTGATCTATTACTGTATTGGGTAATTCATGTAAAATCCAAATTGACAAAAAATATTAAATATCCTGTTGGGCAAATTCTATAAGTGATTACTTGAGTTGTTTTTGTGCCCAAGAAAAATTTTGCTCTCTTCACAGAACAGAATTTACAAGGTAAAAGGAAGTAAGCAAATTATTTCCTCTCTTGACCCATTTATATAGATTGATATTTTATGTTCAAGTTCTTAGAAAGCTGTCTCAGACTAAATTTATAAAAAATGATTCATCATAAAGACGTTATAGCTCTAGGAATTTCAAAGATATTCTGGAGTATTCTTTTCTTCAATCATTTTATTATTTTTCATCAAGATTCTAAGAGATATGATTTACCTTGTTGATTTTTCAAAAAAGTTAAATTGAATATTTCATTCATTGTCAACTTTTCAGTTTTTAATATATGTATTAGAATATTATTCAGCCTCTTTACCACAGATTTTGATATCTGAATATGTCACTTTCATTTACTTGAATATATTTTTCTTGGTTTTATTTGATTGTACATTTTGTAGGCTACAGTGTGATAATTCAAGATATGTACAATGTACAATGATCAAATTAAGGCAATGTATCCATATACTTATAGACACATTTTTTACTAACACATAACTGTAATATTTTGAAGTGTTATGCTTTGAAATTTTAAGCAGATATAGATATAGATATAGATATAGATATAGATATAGATATAGATATAGATATAGATATAGATATAGATATATTGTACCAAGTATCGAACTCAGGGCATCACGCTTGCCAGGCAGGCACTGTAATGCAGAGCTATCGCTCTGGTCCTCCATAATATATTTTAACTGGTATCTATTTTAATTATATTGGGTTTATCATTTAAAATGTAACTTTATTGACTTTTAATTGTATTCTCTTCAAACACATTATGAAATGGATTATATATATATAATTTTATATTATGAAAATGGTTACATTTATCACCTAGTTCTTGGTTAATTTTAATTCGTGTTTTATATGCAGTTGGCTAGAAGGATATGTCCCACTTTACTTAAAGCAAGTTCCTTGATATCTGCTTTCTGTGCAAAACTCTTAAATAAGTGCTTCTTTAAATTTGGCTTGTTTCTAAGTATAATCTTCAATCCTTGGATATCCACCCTTGAATTATCTACTGTAAATATTTTGATGGGAGACATGTATAAAGATTGATGCATGTTATTTGTGTTATTTATTTTAATGTGTATATATATATACAATCATATAACTGTGAAATAAAGTCTTATAAAGATCACTTAAATTTTTTAATTTTTCTTCTTAAATAATACACAATTTTCACTACATGTGTTATTAATGTTAAAAATGTTCAAGATAGAAATGACTACTTCAAAGATGTGTTAGACACTATTGAGTATTCATTCTAGCAACTATAAGCACAATCATTAATTGCGATAGAAGAAAAAATTCTTTCAAGTTAAGTTGTTGGGCCTCTAAATGTCAAGGAAAAATATCAATTTTAAAGGAGATATTTTAAAATACTATTTCTTACAAATCTCCAGAAACTTGTTGAAGCTTTACCAAAATCATTTTTCTTTCTTATTCATTGCTATAATTTATTTGTTCTTTATAGTATTAAAAATTTTACAAAGTTTGGCAATAATATTGCCAAATAATATTGAGTGACTTTAAGTAAAATATCTTTAAATCCCATGTACCTTTAGTTCCAGACCCAGTTTGCTCAGACAATCACACTGTACTATTTTCATTTTTTGTTTTTGTTTTTTGGACCAGGGATTGAACTCACAACCTTGTGCTTGCAAAGCAGGTACTTATGCCGCTGAGCTAAATCCCCAGCCCACTATTTTCATTTTTATGTTTGATGCTTATTAACATAATTTTAAATAGCATTTCTTTTTATTTTTCCACTCATAATGTGATAGTCATTAAGGTTATGGCTTGTGTCTTGTGGTTCCCCCAAAGCCTCATGCAGTGATCTATTTCAGAGATGGCTGGATCTAGAGTGTGTGACTCTGATTGATTTATGGTGCAATACTAGGCTGAACAGCACTAGGATTGAGTGTGAGTGCTATCAGCCCTACGTATTCTGGTTAAGATAAGGGGGGCAGGAAGATGCTTAGCTCTCTTGCTGCCCCTGCTATGGTCTGCCCACCATGAGCTGTTCTCTGCCAAGCCACTCTGCCTCAGAGTCGTCCAATTATGGAGCTAAATCTCCACAAACTGTGAGCCAAATAAACTTTTTCTCCCTTAACTTCTGGTGTTGGGTAATTCATCTCAGCAATGAGAAAAGTAACTAAGACAATTAACAAACAACTTTGCAAAATGAGGACATAATTAGTACTTTTCCCTCAGTATGATTTCATTTGGTATGTTATTCTTAGCTTTTATATTGTTTATGTAACTTTTATAATATTATTCAAATTCCACTACTCATTCAGTAGATATTATCTTCCGATATTATTGGGCAAAGAATTTCAACTGTATGACTATCAAAACTAAATCTTCTTTTGTGTTAGTAACTTGGCAAGCCTACATGATAATGAGAGTGAAGTTGATTAGCAGGTTACCCTCATTATTATAAGCCAGTCATCCTTAGCACTCTAACCTGAAGTCTCAGAATCTGTTTTCAAAAGTACAGATAAAAGAATTCATGAATTCAGAAAAAAAGAGTCAGAGACGAATTCCTTGCTGCATTAGTCAGTCATCACTGTTGACAAAATACCTCACAGATTTGAAAGGAGTAATTTGAAGAGGGAAGAGTTTTGATGGTTTTGGTAGTTTCAATCTATGGTTCACTGGAACCAAAGTAGAAAAGGCATGAGAGAGGACATGGCAGAAGAAAACTGCTTAACGCACATCCAGGAAGCAAAAAGAAAAAGAAAGAGTCAGACAGGAAGGGCCAGGGACCACATCAAATCCCTAAGGGCACACTCTCCTGACTCACCTGGAGTCCAGAAATATGTTTTACTAATCTAGACATTCTTTCAAGCCAGTGAAGCTAACAATCAAGATTAACCATCATGCTTGGCATAGTCGTCTGCATAGGACACAATGAATATTCAGGTTTGAAATGCCTTTTCAGGGCCTGAGTAGTATCTCACTTTTGGGAAAGTTCCCACATACTTAAATAGTTGAATCATTAATAATATAGCTTAACTATCCCAAGTTTGGTGGATATGATCACATTCCTTTAAAAAAATAAGTAGTAAAAACTGGTCAAGACATAATTGTTATGATCAGACATACATATTTTAAAAAGCCTCAGATTTTTTTTCATTTAGGGGTTTAACACAGGTATTTCATATGAATTAAACTGAATATTAAGATTTACTGACAGACAGGGCAGGAGATGTAATTTGCGAATACAAGGCCTTGAGTTCAATTCCTGGTACCAAAAAGAAAAAAAAAAAAAAAGATTTACTGAGAGAGATGTGAGGTACAGTGGAAAGATAGAAAGGAAAGGAGGAAGTGAGTGAGAAGTTTAGTTGGAATGTGTTTGTTTGTATACTTTAAAGAAAGAGTAATTTTCTGGATTTAATGAAGAAATTTTGACACTAGCTGAGTATTTTCATGGTCTGAAATTCACAGTTAAGGAGAAAAGTAGGATATTGGTAAGTTGCTAATATCATTTCCCCCTTACTTAGGAAATCATTTAGTATATCACTGAGAGAGGTCAATAATGATACCAAACTAAAGATTTATCCACAGATTGGTCAATAATTACCTTTATTATAATTTTAATGAAAATGAGCACTACTCTTGATATCTTAATCATTGCTCTTTTCTTTATCACTATTATTACTAAATATCTCTGTTGAGAATGAAACTACTAGTTTTGTATAACAGGAAGGAATATATTTCCATGTTCTGTCATGTCAAAATAAATAATTGCAGGAACATTATTTTCTCAGAATGTGAAATTGTCAGATATAAAGATAAACTTTATTTTCCTTTAGAATTGCTACTTACATATTTGAGCTGATGACTGACATAAAAAGTAGTGTAATGATCTTCAAACAGTATTCTGAGTGTTTTAGTTTGAGATGTTAATGAAATTTCTAGAAAATGTGCAAATATTACCATTTTATTTAAAAAGGCTTGCAAGTCTGTAAATTATCTTATTACAATATATTGGTTTTATAATGTTCCCTAAGATTATCTATTTATTGAACTTTTCATCTTTCTACATACATATTTTATATCTAAATATTCCTTTTAAAAAAATTTTTCCCATCAAAACTGCTGTCAACAAAGAGGTCAATAACTATGTGCTATTCTTCATCTGATTTCCTAAATAAGATTTTACTGTAACTAATTGTTCCCGCTGTGGCTTATGTGTTCAAATGGAAGAATTCAGTAGCTGAAACATAAGCCTGTAGCTGGAAAAGTCTAAACATATTTGTTTTCTTGTCCTTTCCAAGAGAGAAACATACCTCTAGTCCTGGCAACACAACAGAAAATCACTGGGCATTAAATTGAAAAACAAAGATATAAAGCAATACAATTTTAAATATAATACTTTTGCAGACCATTATAAATTAAATGTAATGGTCTGCATAATATGTTACTTTTATTATATGAAACTTAAGTGCTATTGCTTAGATTTCTGTAGAACTAAAGTATCTATTTTTGGAGTTTTTTATTTTAATGCTATTAATTTATGTGAAATACAAAAACATATCTTAAACAGCCAAGAATATATATACATATAATAAATTTTATCTATAGGACACAGTAAAATTTTTCTTTATAAATTGTTTACTTCATATTTCTTTTTATTAATCTAGGAGGATTAAAAATGTATTATCACCTTCCATGACTTTATTTTAGATTTATGTTAAAAATTCTATGTACAAAGTTACTATGTCTTATTATTTTGTAGTTTAGGGTATGTTTTCCCCTCCTTAGATTCAAAATTAACTAGTATGAGGCCGGCTGTGGTGGCTCATGCCTATTATCCTAGCACTTCAGAGACTGAGGCAAGAGGTCTGTCATGAGTTTGAGGCCAGCCTGAACTACATAGCAAGACCCTTTCTCAAAAAACAGAAACAGCAACAACAACAAAAATTAACTGGTGTAAGATGTTATATCACAAATTTTGAAATTTGGCTTAACCATGAGTTTATAATATTTAACTGTCTGATCTGAAGTAGCTCAGTATAAATTGTCTGCAATGTGTTAGTAACTTGGCTAAACTAAACTCCTTGAATTTTTTTCTAGGAAGAAGTGAACCCCATTAATGTTACCCCACGAATCCAAGCCATTGATCAGGATCGGAATATTCAGCCACCATCAGATAGACCAGGCATCCTCTACTCCATCCTTGTCGGTTTGTATCTGCTTGCATTTTGTACAATCAGTTAGCACTCTGGGACTGTTGAAAAGTTCTCTTATGTCAAAGGAAATCCTTTTAACATCAAGGACTTCTATTTGGAAATTATTGTTATAATTATATATAAAGATTGTTTCATCTCAATTTCAGTTAAATACATAGAAGATTGAATGAAAATACAGAAAAAGCAAAACAAAATAAGACATTAATCTGCACATTGATAATTTTATCCATGTCAATTTATGAGGATTATCTAGGAACAAATTTTTAAAAATCAAAGTAAAAGCTTACTGTCTCTGATACTTTCTATTACTGAGACCCAATATCTAACAATCATAGTTTAAAGGAGGGAAAGTTTATTATGGCTCACAGTTTATAGAGATTTCAGTCCATGATTGGCTGGGTCGAAGACAGGTCCACATGAAGGAGGGGCATGATGGAGGAGAAATAGTTCATGGTGTGGTGGCTGGAAGCAGAGAGACATCAAGGAAAGCAGTAGAGAGATACTGACCCACCTTCTAGGACCACACTTCATCCCACAATGTCACAGTTAAATATGCACTGCTCAGTGGACCAATCCACTGATGAGCATCACATCTCCATGACACATTCACTCCCCAAAGCCCTACCTATGGGGGACATTCAGATACAAACTACAAGCCTTGTGTTCTAGGGTATTTTAACATTGCTGGATATGATACAAAACACTGACCTCATATAAATTAATTAATTAAGGCTTATTTTGGAAACATACAGGAAGAGGGAGAAAGATCATGTTTAGCACAAGGGGCACATGATAGATTATGCAACTGGGTATGTTTTTTCCTTGAAAATTCTGCAGAAGCTATCTTAATTCATTCTTAAGCTTATAGTGCTATTGTTCAGAAACCAAAAATGAGAATTTGATTATGCCATTCTTCTTAAATTACGTCCTCTGAATATATGTCTGTTGGTGACTTTCATGGTTTATAAGCTACATAAAGACACATTGGAGATGGATCTTGCATCTTTTAATGTAAAAGGGCTGCTTTTGAAGGTGCTGAGAAAATAACTTCACAGGAGTCCAATGTTAGTCTTCAAACACATTCTATCCTCTTACCTCTAGACTATGTGCATACATAACAACCAGTATGCAGTAAACACATTCTAATCTGTTATGCTTCATCAATATAGAAATGCTACATGTAAACCGGGTATGGTGGCACATGTCTCTAATCCCAGCAATGACAGAGGGTAAGGCAAGAAGTTTGAAACTTGATCCCACATGAGCACTTTAGAATGTTGTCATTTCAACATTAAAAGGAAAGAAAAGGATTGTAGATGTAGCTGTCTCATGTCTGGTAGATTACTACAGGGTGCATTCCCCAGTGCCATGTATACCATGCATGCAAACACAGTCTCTCTCTCTCTCTCTCTCTCTCTCTCTCTCTCTCTCACACACACACACACACACACACAGGAACACAAATACAATGCTGCCTATAAAAAAATTCAAGTAACTTTTTTTCAAGCTCTTAGTCTTTAGAATAAATGCATACCATGAACCTGTCACACAGACAAGATGATTAAATTATTAAGAAGCCTCTTTCAGGTGTATGGAAATTTTGATGTAGATATCAGGAAATGGGTCTTGTTTATTTAATTAATTAGAGGCTTGATAGTATGTCTGTTAGTAACTCAACACGCTTGAAGTCAGTATGCTGGATGCTATAGATACAGGACTGAGAGATAAGCAATAGGAAGGGTAGAGTTTTTGGTTAAAATGATATCAAAGGATTAATGAAAATAGATTGTTTTAGGTAATAGAAATATATTTTGAATTGTCTATCCTGTTAGCTTATGAGAAGGAAGCATTCATCTCATTGAGATACTCATTTTATCAGAAAAATGAGAGAGAAGAATTACCTAGTAGATGATTCAGTACGTGAAAAGTACAAAAGACGGAATTTAAGAATAGACTTAAGAAAGCACGCTATTCAAAGTAGGGGGGCATTGGTCAGCATTTATAGTTTTTTTTTTCCATTTAGACTGTTACTCTTTCTTTCCATAAATGAACATTTAGCCTACATAGGAGGATGATTCCTTTACTTCATAGAAGTGTGGTGACTTTCTGACAATAGAAATAGACAATACACATCTATTGCAATAAGCATAAGACAGAAGGTAGAAAAGGAGAGAAGACAGAAGGGAACTAGAGCACAGTGAATGAGTGGGTCCGGAAGACAGAAGGATGGTTGCAGCATTAAACATGATAATAAGCATAAGCCATTTTGAAAATATAAGATACTGGCAAAAACTGCCAGAAGATGAAAAAGTTTTTATATTGATATTCCAGAAAAGTAAGCAAAAACAAACCACTTATGTGGTTATGTTATTTCCTGGTGTTTCAGAAATATCAAAGAAGCCAGGAGCCATAACAGATGAGAATGAAGTGAATGAAGAAAGACAGGAGATGAGAGAAAGCCAAGAAATATGAATCTAATATGTTATTTTTCTAGTTTTTCTTTAATTCTGAATAACATGAAGGGTTAGATTTTGAGCAGAAAGATGACATCATGATTTATGTTTCATCGATGTTTAACAATGGAATAATGGATATACTGTAACACTAGACATAACCACTTATGTTAACTTTGTTTTTGCTGCTAAATTACATAAGATGTTCCTTTGTTGTATTTATATTTTAAGGTAGCACAATTAGGGATTGAAAGTACAGCCTCTGAAATTTTACTGTTATATTAAAATTCTGATTTTAACCAAACCACATATGTTTGGTGAGTTATTTAACTTTTGTTTATTTTAGTTTACTCCTATTTAGTATAGAGTTGATGAAAGTAGAGATGGATTTTCAAGTGCCAAGATAAGAGGCTATGACTTCCCAGAGCGTGAAAGATTACACATCAGAGTGAAGCAGCAACCCAAAAACATTAGATACTGCCTCAAATTGTGTTACACAGGTTACTCTTTCTGTGTGTTCTTCTTTCTACGTATTGCAGAGGTGATTTCAGGCAGGTGCGCAGCCCAGTTCATGGCACTCATGCACTCCCTGCCACTCTCACCATCATTCTTCCCCAGCCACTCACTTCATGGGTTAATAAAACCTGCTCAGAGGGCTGCATGCCTGGGTAGAGGCCTGAGTAGAGAGCTAGGTAGAGGCTCTTGTTCAGCTTAACCATCACCCCAGCTAGACTTAGGAAATCCTTGGCTCCCCACAACTACACTTGTGCCTTAGCGTCTTTATTCTCACTATGTGTCACACTGGAAGTGGTAGATAGGAATTAAGTCGCTGGGATTCCAATAATTTTTCCATAGGAAAACAAATATAAACTTCCTGGAGCATGATGACAACCAGGAAAGACTATGTAATCCTTTACTTGAAGACACTGGAAATGATTGAATAAAACAAAGCAAAGCAAAAAAAAAAAAAAAGCATAGACATAATGAAGAACAGTGTAGAATTTAAATAGATATTAGAAAAAAATAGAGAAAAAAATCTAAAAGATAGTCCTCTGAACAGATTAACAATTTTACAACTCTTGCAAGATTCCTTTGTAATCAAAAAAATCAGATGTAATTTCTAAATTGTGCAATGAAAGACAAGATCTTACTATTCATGCTAAAGAAAATATTAACAAGAAGGATTGTGTACAGTACAAAACAACAAGATAAATTAATACAGTATGGACTATCTGGAAGTAATCCACGAAGGAATAGTCTCAGCAGATCCATGACAAGAATAGAGGTTGAGTTAGTAACCAAATTCCACAGAGAAGAACCCAGGCCAAGAGATTTTACTGGTAAATTCTAGTAAAAGTTTAGAAAAGTGTTAACACTCATTACTGTCAAACTCTTGTAAACATAGCAAGAGGGCACTTCCTACCTAATTTGTTGTATCACTCTTGTACCAAAATTGGACAGATTCATGACAGCAAAAGCTATCCACAGTCTCCCTTATGAAAAGAGAAGCAAATATTCTCATTCAAATATTATAAAATCAAATAAGGCAGTTTAGAAGCAAGATTATATACCATGACCAATTATATAACATGATCTTCCTAAACAAACAAAACATCAATCAATGTAATCAGCCAAACTAATAGGAAAAAATTAAAACATTTATCAAAACCAAGCACATCCACTACCTAATGAGATATCATTAAATTCATATGAAAGAGATACTAAAATTCAGAGAGATTTTGATTAAGATGTTATAGTGGAAGACTTCAAAATAACTTCTGAACTTGAAAGGTCAGGTTGGTGAAAATTGAAGTCATGTAGAAATTAAGTGACTAAGAGTCTTTAAATAGAGAAAAATTCAAACATATACACTCATTTCAAATTACTTTTAAATCCGTTGAAAGATTTACTTGAAAATTTATCAGGCAACAGGTTTAAAAGTTTGTTAAATTTCAAAGACAAAAATCATTACTAAACAGCTAGTTTGAAAACAGTACAGTTACAGAATCAAAACTGAAAGAAGACCAAACAAAATCTCATCTTTATTATGATTAAAAATATTAATGTGTTTTGTAATTAGCTCATGATTTAAACTGAAAATTTCTAAAATTATGTGTTAATATTTTAATTCAAACCACATAGTTTAAAACATTCAGAAGAAGCTGGGAGTGGTGGAACATGGGTGTAATCCCAGCATTTGACAAACTGAAGTAGGAGATTCACTTTTACTGCCAGGCCAGCCTGGGCTCTGCACTGAATTCAAGGCCAACCTGAACTGCATAGTGAGACCCTGGCTCCACAGAAATGTTCAAAAGTAATGTGACTGTATAATTTAACATTAAATGAATTCCTATAGTCTATTCAGTCGTTGATTTGAAATCTCTTCAAAAAAATAAATTACAGCCAAGAGTATTTTCATGTTAGGAAAAAATAGGTGGAGTCAAAAGACCTGTATTTTAATTCTGAATTGTCTGCTTGTTATTCAATTCTGAACAAATATATTTGTCTCTCTGATGCTTCATTTATTACTTATATATATTAGAAAGGATTATTTTTAAAAATCAAAACATAGAACTGTTGTAATCTAGATTCTTTGACAAAACAGATAAGTTATAAATTTAAAATAACATCTCAAGTTTCTTTCAGAGTATTTCCTTCCATCATATTATTTTTTGTGTGAAGAAGTTTCCAATTGTATCTCATCCATGAACCTTGATTTTTTAATCCTAAAGAAACTCAAATTTCTCAGTAATAATTTACTAGGTGAATTAAATATACTTACCACATCTATTTAATTGTCTTCCCATTTTTCTAGGTTTGCACATTAGTTTTGTATGAATACCTAACTTGATCACGTGAAAAGATGAAAATCATGAATGTTTTTATAAGTTATTCAAAGGTATCGTACTGTGCTGGCCTTGGCTAGAGAATAGGAAAAAAATTCTATTTTTCTATCTCTAGAACTAGTGTACATGAAATCATATTAACAGTTATTAAGCATTAAGTCTCCATTAAGGCAGATATACAACCAAAGGAGAAAGAGATGACTAAAATATACTCGATCGTAAAGCAGACAAACAAATGCTTCTCCATCTGTATGTAATCTAATAAACATTGATACCATGTAGGTGCTTATAAACATAACAAATTCTTCTTTTAGGTAGAATCCATTACTAAAGCTGTGTTAATTTAGATACTTTCCAGGCAATAGTAGAAGGTAATATATAAGTGAGAAAATGGATTATCAGAAATCATGATAAAAAGACTGCCTGTACTACATATATGCAAGAACCACAAAAATGTGAAGACAATATAACCTGTCCATATATTAATATGACTTTTCTGCTTCAATGTATAGTGTTTTATGTAGAATCATATTAATAGCTATCAAGTATTGTTTCAACTCTCACATATAACAGCATTTATGTTTACTTATAATATAAATCTATTCATTTTTGCTTATAATGGTAATATACTAAGTCAAGGCACTTTTATCTGAATAGTTGTTAGACAACTAAACATATGCTGTATAATATATTAATGAGCGATGTGTTACATACTTAAATATTAATAATATGGTATTGTTAATTGCTACTTTCCCATGTTTAATGTATGAGGTTGGCAATATTATAACTTTATGGAAACTAAAACATGTCACATTTGGCTTAGAATGGAGACAGAAAAGTCAGAAAAATTGTGCTGCTATAAACATGGGTGCACATATATCACTGTGGTATGATGTTTTTAGATCTTCTGGGAATATGCCTAGAAGTGGAATAGCTGGGTCAAATGGGACTTCCAGACCCAGCTTTTTGAGGAATCTCCAGACCTCCACAGTGGTTGCACCAGTCTACACTCCGTGGTGGACTGAGACCCTAGAATCTCCTGGGCCCAGTCCAGCGTCACTGGTAGCTCCCTAGAAACGCAAACACTGGGAGCATAGGTCTCCAACTCTCCCCAGGGGCACTGGGGCACTGGGACTCACCTCAGGCAATCCCCACTCCCCTGCAGGCTCCTGGCTCCCTTAATTGAGAGGTGGAAGCTGGGCGTGGAGAACTGAGGCAGGCAGGACCCCTGGGGCACAATCCCATGCTTTAGATTTTTTAAAAGCAAAAAATAGATAAATAAAAAGTACGAACATGGAGAATAAAATCAATTATTGAAGGCCACACCTTCTTCAAATGTATCTGTCCCGTGAAAATCATTTCTAGTGGCTAACCACACTGCTAAATTTAAAAAGCTTTATACTAATTTTAAAACGTTGATTCTGCCTGCTGATAAGGACAATTGTGCACTTTTAGGAGAGACTATATTTCAGAAGTTTCTAGGGACATTAAACATTACTCAAAGGAATATCGAATATTATTGATAGACAAAGCTACCTGCTTTATTCTGAACTGAAGGAAGTCATTCTCCAAGTCTATATATATTGTGTAGTTCTATTTAAATATCATTCTCAAAAAGTAGAGTAATGAAATCAGAGGTTGCCAGGGATTAAAACTCCAGAGGCAAACAAATTTAGTTCCTTGATCACAGGACTATTCTGCATCCTAATTATAATGATGTTAAACAAATCTACACGTATCTGAACATTTATAGAACTCCACATTCTCCAAAGTCAATAAAACATTTAGAAATACACCTAACATGTGACTTAGCCATTCACCTCCTAAATAAGGCAGATGAAATTAAATACCCGCTCAGAGACTTACGCAGAAATATTTGTAGAAGCTGAATTGCCACTGCAGGCCCTTTTAATCTCTAGCAGCATATGAATAGATATATACACACTGGTGTGTCACTAGAATAAAGTAATGCTCAGGTAATAGTAATAAATGAACTTTTGTAACACAACGCAATATAGGTATCACATTCATTAGGGTAAGTGAATATGTCAGTCACCTCCAGAAATGTTATTTGATGTAAACATATTTTGTTTCTATGCTTTCCTAGAAAATACAAATGATTTCGTATTGACAGAAGTTAAGCAGTGTTTCTGTGAGGTTGGGAAGTGTGGGTCAGCAGAGAAGGGAACTGGGCAATGGTTGGTGGGTCTATTAATTGTGGTGAGAGTAACTTGATCAACACCAAGTTGTATATTGTTGATATGTGAAACTTTTTATGTAACAATTATATCCCTAAGCTAGAAAAAACAGTGTCCAAAATTCTTACACTTTGCTGAGGGATAGATTTAAGCTGCTGTTTTTTCCACAAAATCTTAAAGATAGAAAATTTTTCATGTTACAAAATACTTGCTGAAACATGAATGAAATTTAAAGTACTTTCACTAAGAGAGATTTGTTTTTACTAAATAAGCCAAATGGAGAGAATTTATGCAAACCAATTTCTTTTTATTACTATAATTTCACTGTTCCTTTCCCATCCATTGGCTTCCACAGAGAGTATAAATCTGCAAAATTTAAGAAGATGAAAATTTTAAAAGTTAAGCAGAAAAAAATTATGAACTTTCCACTGAGAAATTAATATAAGTTGCTATTTTCTTAAAACTATAATAGTGAAACATGTAGACTTTTCTTAGTGTACATAATAATAAAAGTTTTTATAACCATTAATTCTTTTAACTATAATAGGATTTTAATGCTGGAATTCATCATACTATATATAATTTTGATGATGAGAGATATAGCTCTCAATTTCACATATAAATTCTGGCAGAGATGTTTCTAAGAAATAACTTCAGTTGACTATAAAAATTTGTGCATAATGATCACGGAAGCATTAAGTGTTCTCAGTTCTCATTATATAAACTTAATAATTTTAGGAATAAAGGAAATTAAATTGTGGGGCTGGGGACTTAGCTCAGCGGCAAAAACGCCTGCCTTGCAAGTGCACAGTCTTGAGTTCGATCTCCAGTACCGATAAAAAAAAAATGAATGAATAAATAAATAAATAAATTGTGCCAGACTTTTTTTGTTCAAGGAAATTTATTTTTAAATTACTAGTTATACTTTTTCTATGTTGAAATTCTATGCTGATGTCTAAGACATCAATCAAATTATGAAGAGGCCAAAAGAACTCAGCTGTCTGAATCATTGGACACACTGAATTAAAAACAAAGAGTCTGGGCTTTAGGATTACATACCTTAAATTTGACATCTGACTCATTCATTTAGAAGCTGTGAAAGGTTCAGATCATTTTGTTTAGAACTCTTTACATATTAGGTTTGCATACATCAACTAATAATATCTTCCCCACAGGGCTTTCTTGAGACTTGATGAAGTGGAACATTTAGAAATAAAGAGATTACAATGTTTTCCCACAGTAATTCCAGACTTAACTACTAATAAGTGTCAGTCTCTGGACACTAAAAACTCTTTTCCCAGATCGGTCGCTAATATTCAGTTAATTTCAGTGATTATGCCTCGTTCCTCCAAGCTGAGTCGCCACATTCTAATGAGACCTATGATAAGATACAACCAAAAGCAAGTCTAATTTGTATTATTAAAATTTTTCATTAGAATTTAATAGAAAAAATGAGAGAATACGAAATAAAATACCATTTAGTATTGCATTGTTTCTTTTTTTTTTTTTTTTTTTTTTGGTACCAGGGATCGAGCTCATGACCATGCACTTGCAAGGCAGGCGCTTATGCCGCTGAGCTAAATCCCCAGGCCCATATTGCTTTGTTTCAAGAATCTTGAACATTTGCTAAACTTGTTTTTCACATATATTCCTATTCATCGCTCTCCTTGTATTATTTTGAAGAAAATCCCACCTATAATATTTTAATACATAATATTTATTGGGTTTGTAAAACTACTTAAAATTCTGCTGCTATATATTGTAATGAGCACCAATTAGTTTTGAATCTCAAATATTGACTCAGTTTTTATTATCATTTGCTCCTAAATGTTAACATCATCATAATCATAATCACCATCTTGATCATCATCAATGTTATTACTGTTCGTTTTTGATAGGAGGACAAACAGGGAAACCTACATTTGAATAATACTCATAAACTGTGACTGATATTTTTCTTAATTCTGTTTAAATCTTGGTCTTCTTTTCATTTATCTTTTTCACTGTGATATTCTTACTGGAAAAGTCCAATTTTTATTTTAATAATGATCTGTAGTCTATATTCTGCTCTTTTAGATTCTGTTTTCAATCTTTTTCTGCCCCTTGTATTGCCTGTTAACAAAAAAAGATTTCTGTTTGGTTTTTTTCTCTCCTAAAATTATTTCATAGATGATGCACAAGTATTTTTGGATTTCCGTCACAATATGCCATAGACTGTCTAGTTTAAACAACAGATTTTTTTTTTCCTGACAGTATTGGAGGTTAGAAACCTAAGAACAATGTGCTACCATGGCTGGTTTCTAAAGAGTTGTCTTCTGTTTTATGAATGGTCACTTCCCTGCAGTGTCCTTTCTTGGCCTTTCCTCTATGTACACACAAAGACACACAGACAGAAAGAGAAAGCAGTCCAGTCTGAGGTATATTCATCTTTGAAGGAGACCATTACTATCATATTTAAGGCTTCTCCTATGCCTTCATTTTACCTTAATTACCACATCAAAAGGTCTTATACTTGTATGCAGACATATGGATAGTGAGAGATTCAATAAATGAATGCAGGGACAGAGGAATTAATTCTAAAACAAATGATACAAAATTAAGTTTTCCACTGTGAGTCATGGCTATCTCTCTTTGACCATGTTAATGGTCATTCATAACTAGTGCTTTAACCTATGAATTTATGGAAATTATAAAATGGTGAGACTGATTTTATTTTTCATTATTAGGTGGAATAATTTTATAAAAAAACAGTTTATCTATTATTTGTTTTTCCTGTATTATAGGTAATCAAACCAAGCAGAAAATGAATATATTTTCTTACTTTCCACTTTGAAAGCATCTTTGAAAGATAATCAGAAAGCTGTTCTTGTTTTCTTCATTACATTACAAATTTAGGAATATTTTCTTTCAAATCTTGCAGCTATTATACATATTTATACTCGAGTTCTTTCAATTTTAGCTAAAAAAATCCTCTTACGGACTTAAAAAAAAAACTTTCAACACCATTTGATAGTCTTGGACACCTTTTTTACTACCCTGTGTGACAAGATATTTCACAGTTGTCTTGGTTTTTGTACCCTGTAGGTGAATAAAAATATCTTTCTGAAAGCTTAATTACTTTTGTTCATAAAGGAATTTCAAAGCCATGGTCTAAAAACTAGCAATGAACTTCTAAGTTGGACATGTTTCATTTTAGTCTTTTGTCTTAGTGCTCAGAGTGTGGACTTTCTGCTTCTTAAAACAAACTACAACCTGAGTTTAAACTTACACTCAATTCATTATCAAGCTGTTGGCATATATATGTGACCTCTCTAATCTTGTATTCAGATCTTCTTACTGTTTGTACTAGGTTTCATTACTGACAATAACAGCATTAGAATATCACGTAATTACTTAATTTGTTCTTAATTTGTGGTAAAATACTGTCACAACTAATTCAGAGTAAGAATATTAGTACTACCACTACTATAGGATTTCTATAGGAAAACTTGTTTTGTTGTTCTCTGTAATTTCTCTTAAGGGGCTATATTTCAGTGGGCAGATGATGTCAAGTCACTGTCTTTTAAAATTATCTGGGATAGTTTTTTTTCACATTTGTACTTGTGCAAACAACTAAAGACACACGTAGACTGTTAGTTTATTTTCTAAATTTGTTGAGACATCTGTAATTTGAATTTGCTTTGTAATAATATATACTATCTTATGGCTCCAACAAATTTTACTTTTTACCTATCTTCCCTATGGCAGTATTTTCAATGTTATGGCTATGTTGTTAATTCTTATCCAGTGAATGATATATCACCATTTACTCAAGAAATAAGTTACAGGATTATCCACTGAGGTAGATATAGATGATTATTTATCTTTCATTATAACTCCCAAATATGATACAAGTAGACTTTTTGAATAGGCAGTAAACATTGGGCTGAAGAACTTTCCTGGAATAGCACTTGTCATGAACAAGGCCTGTGTTTGATCTACAGCCCTGAAAAAAATAAAAGTAAACCTTAATGTAATTTTTATAGATTATACCAAGTTCTTCACAGATCTATGAATTTTCTGTTCATATTCTAGCAACAACCATTTTTAAGACATTGTTACTTTATTAAAATATAATTTTAAAATTTCCATATATAAAGAATGCAAACACTTTGTCTCTGGGGTAAATTGGAAATATTTTCCCACCTTGTCACATGATTTTTATCTATTTATAGATCTTATCATGCAATTTTGTAATGTAATTTCTTTTTTATTACTTAGTACTTTTATGCTTTAAGCAATGTTTATGAAAAACTTGCTTACTTTCAATTCTGAGTTAAATTCATCCATATTTTTATCTATTACTAGTACTTTTATTTTGTATTTTTACTGCACATTTTTTACATTTCATATATCATATAAAGAAGTAATTCTAATAATTTCTCTAAACGGGATTTAGCTTTTTATATACAAGTATAACATGAAGTATTCTAATGGAAGTAATTTTATAATTTTCTAAATGACTCTCCAATTGAAAGAGATGATTTCCTTAGCATATATTAAGTTTCATATATGATATTTGAATTGTCTAGGTTTTCCAATCTATACATTGTAACAGTACTTCTTTCTGATTCTCTTTTCTTTATGAAATGTCTAGTAGAATTTCCCTTCTTGTCTAAGTGTTGAACCAGAGGAGTAGTGCAGTATAATTTTATATCTGCATGCAAATGATTGAAATCTAGCCTTACCTCATTTTAACTACTTGAACTGGATGCTATTAAATCTCTCAAATCCTTCAAGTCTTCATATATAATATGGAAATAAGTTACAGGATTAACAATGATTTCTGGTATAATCAGTCATTAGTATATTTTGATTTGAACTTTCATATTTGACTTTTGTGAGTTAACTTTTACTTCTTTTTCTACTTTGAGAAAAAGAAAAGCAATACACAAAGTAAGACAATACAATTGAAAAGAATTTCTGTAAGATGAAATGTACTTAACTTAGTAAAATGCTTATGTTTAGGAACTATTCAACCTAAATATTAAGAGTATCATAAAAACATCTATTCTAATTTTTGATTTTTGATATTTGCTAACTTTATATTTAGACAATTCAACAAGCTGAAACACAACAGGTTCTTACTATTTTCCAGGTAACTTCATATTTGGTTTAAAATACGAAAAATATTTATTATAGGATATGTTGAAAGACCATGCAGTCTATAATTAAGATTTATGTATAAAATAATTTTGTAATATAAAATTTGCTTTTCCTCAATATATGAACTCTTCATGTGATGGAGTTCCAGATTAAAGAGCCACTCAATAAAATATTAGGAAAATTATGCAAGTATTTTCCATTCGCTTACTTATAAGCTAATTATTTACTACATCTGTGTCTGCTTTCCTCAGACTGCATAATTTTGAAACTTAATTTACTAATGAAATTGTAGTTTTGTTGCTCAGTTAATGAAGGGAAATAAATGAGCCAGATACACATTTTACTTTTTGTTCCCAATTATGTGTTGAAATCTCAATGTCTTTCAGGGACGCCTGAGGATTACCCACAATTTTTCCATATGCACCCCAGGACTGCAGAACTGAGTCTTCTAGAGCCAGTGAACAGAGGCATTCATCAGAAATTTGATTTGGTTATTAAGGTAAATTAAACTAATAGCTTATTTCCTTGTACTCATGGAATACTAATCAAAGAAAACAAGAGGCTACAGAAGGCACTTTTACATTTCAGAAGTTAAAATTAATGTGAACATCAATTAACCAGTTTTTGTTAAAATATCCTAACAGTGTAAAAATATCATTTTGTTTTCTTGTAAAATATTATGTAGTTCTATGAAGTACTACTAAATATTTTCATATATAATAAGAGTTATATGAGAAATAGGAGGAAGAATTGAGATTTAACATCAATTTTATCTAAGCTAACATCTTTCTCATTATTTCACAGAATATATAGATGCTTAGAAAGTAGGTGTTTTAGTAGGTGTTCTTCCAACTGCAGAAAACATATACATTTAATTTTAGCTCAGAGTAGGAGATACATACATTCTTTGCGCCAATTATAATATGTACAATAGAACACGTATTTACTGTATTTGGTAGTTATTTTTCCTTGAAGAACTTATAAGCAGATAGATCAACACAACACATTAAAAGCTAACAGGAAAATCACATGAAAGTAGTCAATGAAACACAAAATATGGACATTAAAATTAATCTAGGACTGACAGAAGATTTTACATAAATTACCCCACACTAATTATTGCTGGGTTGAAAAGGTTTGGCAAGAGAATCAAACTGAAAAATATGTTTGAACATAGGTATAGCAGAAGTAAAACCTGGGAGACGTAATACACGAGGCTTTAAGTAGTTAACAGAGAAATGAGGTATAGAGTCAGGCCATGGAGAAAGCCTTATGGATGCAGGTTGCTTGGATTTAATTTTGTTAGGGTTTGGGAATCAATCAACAAAGAAACAGTATGTTTACCATTTGTATAAAATGGTCACACATGAGATCCATATTCTTCCATTAACTATTTTGATTGTCATGGGACTAAAGAGCTCAGAAATGTTTGCCCATTATCTATTGCCCTGCTGGAGGCCTGTGATGCTGTTCTTTGTGGGAGGTAAGAAATGGCACAAAGTCCTGTTGTCAAACTGCCACATCTGAAATGTATCAGTTACTTTCCTTCGTTATCAAAACCTGTTGTACCTGTGCAGATTGTAACTCAGTCCATTCATTACAGGAAGAAAATCAATTACAAATGGTCTCAGATGATTTCTCTATATTTTAATGACATTTTATATTATTCACAGTTTTTACAGACATACGTTATATTCAAAAACCTATGTTTTATGTGTAATCAAGTTAGATGATGTGTGAGGCATATATGCATGAAGAACAAAACCCTGTAAGGTAGAAATATGACAGTGCATTTAAGATACCATATGGAGTGAATTTAGTTCATGTATAAAGCATCTATTAAATAGCTCAGGAAATTTACTTTCATTATTTTTGGTGGGTGTTTTAAAATTGTTAGTTGGTATATTTGTACTTGAAGCATCTAAGACAAAGTTACTTTCCTTTCAATTATTAAAGCATATCAAAAGTAATATATTATTAATTTATCATCTCAGTTTCTCAAAAATAATTACACATTTTTGTCTAAATTTCTTTTATTAATTTTTTTTCTTAAACTTTAATTAGGCAAGGGTCACAATGAAATCACAGACATCATTTACCCTTTTACTTTGGCCTTCCTGTTGTTACTCAGTGACTTATTTATACTGCCTAACACTGTAAATTTTTATTTCACGTACCCTGTATTCTCACTAGACGTCTGCTAGGCACAGCACACCAGTTGCACTGCCTTGAATTCTGCCTGCCCTCTCATCTCTTGCCATTGGCAGATCTTGTTCCTTCTCCAGAATCCTACCTCCCTTTGTTCACATCGACAGTATAATTTATACTAAAGCTTCAATTTTTCACTAAAAGGACACTTTCCCTGCAAAGGCATCGACCTTGGTCAGAGCCTTTTACAGCTTCTTTGGCCCTATAGTAGCATTGATTGCTTTATATTGAATTTGTTTATTTTCTCCTGACTTTTACAGATGGTATATTCTAATATATTTCGTTACATTGTATCCTGTGCCTAACTTTGCCTATGATACATAAAAGATGCTAGATAAACATTTCTAATACTGGTTTTCTCCTTGGAACTGTATTTTTTTTAAATGACTGAAGTGTATCTACATTTTTACTACATTTAAATAAGTGCATTTGAAAGTATATATATTGGGGCTGGGGATTTAGCTCAGCAGCATAAGTATCTGCCTTGCAAGTATGCAGTCGTGAGTTCGATCCCCAGTACCAAAGGGGAAAAAAAAGTAAGTATATGTATTTTATACAATTTCATCTTGAAACTCTGTCCAGAAATTTGAATACATATATATATATATATATATATATATATATATATATATGTATTCATATATATATGTATATATATATTCATATATATGAATATATATATATATGAATATATATATACATATATATGTATATATGTGTGTGTGTGTGTGTGTGTGAGTGTGTGTGTATTTCAATGAAATTCAGCAATAAATTCAACCTTGGATAGAAATAGAAAATCAGATGTATGTTCATGCACACTGCGAGATATTTATGACTGCATCAAAGAAAGCTACATTTGTATAAATAAGATATGTATTATTTGACGTAGAACATCAGCCAGAGAATGAAAACTAGTGAGCTAGATTCTGTGGAGCTGTGCTAGTTACCTCAGCAGGATATTCACCATTAGTAGTTGCAGAATTACAGAGAAATGGCATCAGTCAACTGAATGATGCCTAAAAACTACAGCTGCTATAACTCTTGACCCTACATGAATCTCTACAGCCACAATGCTGTGAAATGTTTAGCCTCTACTAGAAGAATGCTGGAGTTACTCTTACCTCCCAGACAGTGAGTGGAAAGCCTCCATTCAATATTTTTAAAGTGTAAGGCATTTATAGAATTCAGTTTGCCAAGTACTTTTTGAGTGCTTAGGGTTAGGGTTAGGTGTTTGACATTTGTCTTAATATTGATGACACAAAATTAAGAAGTCCCTGCCCTGGGCAATCACAAGTACACAAACCGTTTTCAGACAGTTTTCTTCTAGTGTCTCCACGTATTTCCAGTATCTTGTTACATAAGAACTTCTAGTATAATGCAGTCCTGTCAAATACAAAATGTAAAAAGTGTGGGTGTCCTTTGGAGATGTCTAGTCTTCTTGACTTTGTTCTTCTTTTAATTAATACTATCAGGCAGTTACCCAGATTATGTATAACTGTATTTCATAGGTGTCTGCTCTCCTACAGCCCCGTTCACTCAGTTATAAAATCTGGATGCCTCTGAAATTTCATTTCCACCTTTATCCATCTTTCTACATTCTTATCACTATCCTACTTTGCATCATACACAAGTAATCTTTCAAATTTTAGGTACATTTTCTGATATCTTGTGCATGTTCCATTTTGTCAATGAAGTCTCACTAAAACAACAATACAGTACATCATGTTGCTGCATATTGTCTTCAAATTACATAAAATTTGTGCCTGAATGACTTTCTAACAGAGACTTTGTCAAGTTGACATATGATACGTAAGAGTGTCAGCGTAGCAAATCACAGATCATCAGTCATCACTTCTCAAAACACAAATGTTGAAATCTCCCTTGAAGACAAAAAGAACTTTTAACATTTATTAAATCTTTTAAGAATTTTGTAAAATACATATCACTATTTTTCCTCTATAGTATGCATACTATAAGATTATAAAAAAGAGAAAAATAAAGCAAATTGATGAACAGTATCCTTTCAAGAGATGAGAGAGAGAGAGAGAGAGAGGGGGGGGGAGGATGAGGTGAGGAAGAAGTGAGGGTGGTGAAGAGAAAAGAAAGGAACAGAAAAAAGAAAAGAAAGAAAAAGGAAACAACAACAGCAACAAAAAGATAAAAGAAAAAGAGGATGGCTTTCACCCAGTCACAGGAAACAAGACAGATGTTTTCCAGAATTACATACTTTCATACCTCTGAAGCTATTCTAGCTTTGTGTTCTTAGCTGTATTCTTACAGATTTTTTCTCAAATAGTAAACATGCACAGTATGTTCCAGTCACTTAATCAGTGTGGGTGACCATAACAAAGTCCCCTAAACTAACTGATTTATAAACAACAGAAATTCATTTCTCATTGTTGTAGATGCTGGGATTCTGATCAGTTGTGTAACATGCCCCAAGAGAAAATTGAGGAAATTTTTTATAATTTTAGTAAAAGTTATCCCGTAGTATTTCCAGGCATTAGTTGTTAGTAGTATGAAAATAGAAATCCTTCTATGGGTTTATAAACAAATAACACACTTTGTATAATCAATTAACTTCTTTGATAGTATGGTAAATGTTCTTTTCTTTTCTTTTTTTTTAATTCTGCTTTTTAAGGGCTAGTGATATAGCTCAGCTTGCCTGGCAAGTACAAGGACCTGAGTTTGATTCCTGGTACCAAAAAAGAAAAAAAATCCACTTTTTATTAATAAGCAAGCACCATTTACTAAACAAAATCTATTTGAACAGTTTTCTGGCAGGAAAATTGATACTGCCAGCATTATGGAACAAAACAATCACAAGTTCTGTCTCATTACTGAAATAATTAGCAATAGATTGACAATTATTAAAAGATGAAAAAAATACATTGAAGATCAAAAATGATTCAAAAGTCACATTTTTGTGAAAAAAAACATTTTCAAAAACTGTGAATGTGATCTGAAATTTTTTGTGTTGCATTTTACAAAGGAAGAAAAATAAAATTTCAAACAAGACAATAGGAGAGCAACAACAGGAAATGCATTACATATTGTTGTCTTTAAATTTGTTGCTCAGAATACAAGATATAGATATTTAATTGTTCAAATAAGATTAGCATAAACCTTTACCTTAACTTATATATATTTATATATGTAATATGTTTGTTTATTTTTTTTCCCATCCTTCATATCTTCTTTCACACACCTCAGTTTTGTATTTCTTTTTAACATTTTCTTCTCATTTTACAATGTATATTTTACATTTTGGATCTCATTTACTCTTTCAGCTTCACACACTAGGGAGACAATCCTATATTTACCCATGTGAGTCTGATTTATTTCCCTTATGAGTATGGTCTTAAGTTGCATCCACTTATCTATAAAAGTCACAAGTTTAACCTTCTTTACAGCAGAATAGTATTCCATTGTTTAAAAAGACCACAACATTTTCTTCAGTTCTTTTGTTAATTGGCATTTAAGTGGTTTCCAAGATCTAGCTACTACAAATTGTACTGCTATAAACATGCGTGCCCATATATTGCTGTGGTACAATGTTCTTAATTCCTCTGGGAAAATATCCAACAGGGCAATACCTGGGTGAAGTGGTAGCCCCAATCATGATTTGTGAGGACTTTCCACACTGATTTTCACAGTGATTGCACCAGTCTATGCTCCCCCCAACAGTGGAGAAGGGCTCCTTTTTCCTCACAGGTCCTCAAGAATTTGTTATTGGTTGATTTCTTGATAATAGCCATTTTTTCCAGGGTGAGTTGGAATCTCAGTTTTTTACAAAATTTGTATTTCCCAAATGATCAGTAATGTTGAAAAATTTTTATATATTGATTTGCTGTTTGTATTTCTTCATTTGAGAAGTATGTATTCTTCTGAGATGCATATTTTAATAGGGTCTTTAAATTTGGAAGATTTGGTTTTTTTTCAATTCCTTATATGTTCTCAATAGTAATCCTCTGAAGAACAGCTGGAAAACATTTTTTCCAAAATTGTAGGTTGTCTCTTCACTACTTTGGTGATTTCTCTTTCTGGGAAAAAGCTTTTTAATAAGAAGAGATCCCAGTTGTTGGTTCTTTGTGATAGTTCCTATGTGATTGGGGTTTAATTCGTAAAGTCTTTGCCTATACCAATGCCTTCAAGAATTTTACTTATTCTATCTTCCAGCCAATTCATTTTTTAATATTTAGACCTTTGATACATTTTTAATTTAGTTTAGTGCATGATGAAAGACATGGGTCCAATTTTTAATCTTTGGCATTTTCAAAGCCAGTTTTTCCAGCACCATTGATTAAAGAGGCTATCTTTCTTCCAGTGATTGTATTTCAAAACTTTTTCAAAGATAAGGTAGCTTAATATATCTGGAGTTGTTTCTGGATTTTGTAGTCTGTCTCATTGATCTTCAGGTCTGTAATTTTGCCAGTAGGACACTGTTTTTATCACATTACCTTTATAGTATAATTTCAAATCAGGGATTGTGATAACCTGCAGCCTTGCCTTTGATATCCAGAATTGCCTTTGCTATTCTAGGTCTCTTCTGCTTCCAAATGAATTTTAGGAATATTTTCTCTAATTTTGTGAGATATGCTGTTGGACTTCTGATCAAATTTGAATTAAATCTGTATAACAGTTTGTAAGTATGACCATTTTCACTATATTGGTTCTTCTTACCCAAGAGCACCGGATATCTTTCAATTTTCTGATATCATATTCAATTTCTATTTTCAATGTACTATACTTTTTGATGTAGAAGTCTTCTACATCCTTTGTTAGATTGATTCCTAGGTATTTCATTTTTTGCATGCTATTTTGAAAGATGTCGTTTCCCTAAGTTTTGTCTCACTGAGTTTGTTATTGGTGTACAGGAAGAGTATTGATTTTTGATGTTGACTTGTATCCAGCTATGCTACTGAATTTTCTTATTAAATCTAACAGGTTTTAGTGGAGATTTTGGGGTTTTCTTTGTAGACTGTCCTGCCATCCACGAATGATGATGGTTTTTAACTTCTTCCTTTCCTATCATTATTCCTTTTCTTTCTCTTGTCTAGTTGCTCTGGCTAACATTTCCAGGACTATGTTGAATAAGAGTGGAGACAGTGGATATCATTGTCTTGTTTCTGATTTCAGAGTGAAAACTTTCAGTTTTTATCCATTTAGTATGGTGTTGACTATTGGTTTGCATAGATGACTTTTATCAGATAGAGATAAAGATCATCTATTCCACATTTCTGTAATTTTTTTTTTACCATGAATGGGTACTGGACTTTGTCCAAAGCTTTTTCTGACTCTATTGAGATGAATGTAGGGTTTTGTTCTCAGCTTTGTTAATATGATGTATTACATTTCTTGATTTAAGTATGTTGAACCATCCTTGCAACCCTGAGGTGAATATACCTGGTCATGCTGTATAATATTGTTGATATGACACGTTCTGTTTGCCAGTATATTATTGAGGATTTTTGTATCTATTTTATTAGGCACATTGGTATGCTATTCTCTTTATTAGTTGGGCCTTTTTCCAGCTTTTGGTATCAGGGTAATGCTTGCTTGCAGGAATACATTTGGGAGTATTGCTTCAGTTTCAATTTTATTAAAGAGTTTGAGAAGTAGTGGCATTAATTCTTCTCTAAATTTCTTGTTGAATTCAGCATTGAATCGATTTTCTTTGTTGGTATGTTTTAAATTATATCTTCAATTTCATTTATTGATATTGGGTTATTTATGACATTTATATTTTCTTGATTTAGCTTTGGTAATTCATATACATCTAGGAATCTGTCCATTTCTTCTGCATTTTACCTATAATTAGAATACAAGTTTTCAAAGTAGGTAGAGATGATTTTCTGGCTTTCTGCAGGGTCTGTTGTCATCTCACTGTTTTCATGCTTAATTGCATGGATTTGACTCTTTTCTCTCCTTTGTTTGATCAGATTGGCTAAGGATTTGTCAAATTTATTTAATGTTTCAAAGAGCCAACTCTTCAATTAATTGATTCTTTGTATTGTTTCCAATGCATTCAATTCAGTTCTGATCTTTATAATTTCCTCCATTGTACAAGCTTTTGGTTTAACCTGTTCTTTTTTAGAAGTACGAGGTTCACCATTTTTTTTGTTTATTTGTGCTTGCTCTCTTTTCCTGCCATGTATATGTATTGCTATAAACTTCTCTGTTAGAACTGCTTTCATTGTGTCCCTTAAGTTCCAGTATGTTGTATTGTGAGTTCTCTTTTAATTATAGAAACTGTCTAATTTTTTCTTTAATTTCTTCTGTGACCCATTGGTTATTCAGGAGGGTGCTTCCATGTGTTTATGAAGTTCTTGTGGTTTCTTTTACCATTAATTTCCAATTTCTTTGTACTATGGTCTGATAATATGCATGAGATAATTTCAATTCTTTGGCATTTGCTTAAGCATTTTCTATGAGTTAATATGTAATCTACATGAAGAATGTCTAGTGTGCAGCTTAGAAGAATGTGTATTATGTTGTGGGGTGGAACAATCTGTATAAATCTACTATGTTCATTGATTCAAAAGTTTGGTTCATTTCCAGTATTTCATTGTTGATTTTTTGTCTCGCTGATCTGTCCTTTTGTGTTGAGACCCTCTCCAGTACAACTGTATTAATGTTTATTTTAGCTTTCATGCCCTTTAGGATTTGTTTTACATAGTTTGGTACACTGGTATTTGTCACATGTATATTTATGCTTGTTATCTCTTCCTCTTGGATTATTCCCTTTGCCTCTCTCAATCAGTATTGCCTTGAAATTCACTTTGTCTGTAAATAGAATATCTACCCCTCCTTTTTTCAGAGTTCTTGTAGTGTGGAGTATTGCTTTCCATCTTTTACATTCAGTCT
>PVJX010009371.1:0-61334 GCA_004027295.1 Dolichotis patagonum | reverse complement strand
TGCCTCCTGCCTTGTCTTTATTGCCCAGAATTGCCTTTGCTATTCTAGGTTTCTTCTGTTTCCAAATGAATTTTAGGAGTGTTTTCTCTAGATCTGTGAGGTATGTCGATGGTATTTTGATTGGGATTGCATTAAATCTGTATAACAATTTGGGGAGTATGGCCATTTTCACGATGTTGGTTCTTCCTAGCCAAGAGCAAGGAATATCCTTCCATTTTCTGATATCCTCTTCAATCTCCTTTCTTAACATAGTATAATTTTCAGCATATAGGTCTTTTACATTTTTAGTTAGTTTGATTCCTAAGTATTTCATTTTTTTAGATGTTATTGTGAAAGGCGATATTTCCATAATTTCTCTCTCAGTGAGTTTCTTGTTTGTATACAGGAATGCTACTGATTTTTGAGCATCAACTTTGTATGCAGCTACACTGCTGAATTTGTTTGTTACCTCTAGTAGTCTTTTAATGGAGTTTTTTTGGTCCTTCTATATAGACTATCATGTCATCTGCAAATAGTGATAATTTAACTTCCTCCTTTCCTATCTTTATTCCTTTTATTTCTCTCTCTTTTCTGATTGGCCTGGCTAGTGTTTCCAGAACTATATTGAATAGGAGTGGTAATAGTGGACATCCTTGTCTTGTTCCTGATTTTAAAGTGAAAGCTTTCAGTTTTTAATCCATTTAGTATAATATTGGCTGTTGGTTTGTCATAGATGGCCTTTATAAGGTTGATGTAGACATCGTGTATTCCGAGTTTCTGAAGGGTTTTTATCATGAACATGTGTTGGGCTTTATTGAAAGCTTTTTCTGCATCTATTGAATGACCATGTGGTTTTTGTTTTTGGCTGTTGATGTGGTGTATTACATTTATTGATTTGTGTATATTAAACCATCCCTGCATTCTTGGAATAAACCCCACTTGGTCAAGATGTATAATCTTCTTGATGATTTGCTGCATTCTATTTGCCATTATTTTATAGAGAATCTTTGCATCAGTGTTCATTAGTGAGATTGGCCTATAGTTCTCCTTTTTGGTTGGGTCTTTCTCTGGTTTTGGTATGAGAGTTACGCTTGCCTCCAGGAATGATTTAGGGAGGACTGCTTTCTTTTCAATTTCATTGAAGAGTTTAAAGAGTCTTGACATCAAATCTTCTCTACATTTCTTATAGAATTTAGCTGTGAATCCATCAGGACCTGGGCTTTTCTTTGTTGGTAATTTTTTAAATTATATTTTCAATTTCAATAGCTGATATTGGATTATTCAAAATTGCTGTATCTTCTTGGTTGAGCTTTGGTAGTTCATATATTTCTAGAAATCTGTCAATTTCCTGTGTTTTCCTCTCTGTGAGTAGAGATTTTCAAAGTAGATATTCATGATCTTTTGAATTTCCATGGGATCTGTAGTAATTTCCCCCTTTTCAGTCCTTATTGCATAAATTTGGGTTTTTTCTTTCTTTTTCTTTATAAGGTTAGCTAGAGGTTTGTCAATTTTGTTTACTTTCTCAAAAAACCAGCTTTTTGATTCATTAATTCTTTGTATTGTTTTTTTAGTTTCAATTGCATTGATTTCCTCTCTAATCTTTACTATTTCCTTTCTTCTATGACCTTTGGGTTTAACTTGCTCTTCTTTTTCTAGAAGCTTGAGATGAAGCATTAGGCTGTTTATTTGCGTTCATTCTGTTTTCTCGATACAACAATTTATTGCTATATATTTCCTTCTTTAAGACTGCTTTCATTGCATCCCACAGATTATAATAGGTTGTTTCTGCATTTTCATTAAATTGTAGGTATTGCTTTATTTCTTCTTTAATTTCATCTGTGGCCCACTGATGTTCAAAAGGTTGTTGTTTAATTTCCATGTATTTATCCAGCTTTTCCAATTTCTTTTGCCATTAATTATCAATTTCAGTGTGCTATGGTCAGATATTATGCATGGAATAATTTCAATACCCTTGCATTTATTTAAGAACATTTTATGGGATAATATATGGTATATTTTGGAGAATGTCCTGTGTGCAGCTGAGAAGAATGTGTATTCTGTGGTTGGGTGGAACACTCTGTAAACATCTACTAAGTCCAATTGCTCACAGGTATGATTCAGTTCTATTCTTTCTTTGCTGACTTTTTGTCTAGTTGATGTAGCTCTTTGTGACAATGAGCTGTTAAGGTCCCCTGTAATAATTGTGTTCTTGTGTATTTGGTTTTTCATGTCCATTAGTATCTTTCTTATTTAGTTGGGTGCTCCTGTGTTTGCTGCATATATATTTATAATTGTTAGTTCTTCCTCTTGAATTTTTCCACTTACAACATGTAGTGACCTTCTTTGTATCTTTTAATCATTTTAGGTTTTAAGTTAACATTGTCTGCAAATAGAATAGTTACCCTGCTTTTTTCTGGGTTCCTGTTGCATGGAATACTGTTTTCCATCCTTTGACTTTTAATCTATGAGTTTCTTTTTGGGTAAGATGTGTTTCTTGTATATAGCATATTGTGGGATCATGTTTCTTGATCCGTTCTGTCAACCTATCTCTTTTGATAGTTGAATGGATGCCATTTACATTTATGGATATCACTGATATGTACTGGCTCAACTTTGCCATGATATGTTCCAATTGTTTGCTTTCTTCTTTTCCCCCTTATTTAATTGCTTGTCCAACCTGGTGGTTTCTTTCTGTTGTTCTGGGGATTGTGGTCATTTTTATCTCTGTCTAGTATGTCTTTCAATACTCTTTCTAGGGTTGGTTTGGTGGACATGAATTTCTTCAGTTGTTCTTTGTTATGGAAGTATCTTGTTTTTCCATTAAATTTGAATGAAAGTTTTGCTAGGTACATCAGTCTGGGTTGAAAGTTATTTTCTTTCAGGGTTTGAAATATCTTACTCCAAGAATGTCTTGAGGGTTTGTGCTGAAATATCTGCTGTGATTCTAATGGGCTTTCCTCGATAGGTGACTTGTGTTTTTTCTCTAACAGCTTTTAGTATTCTGTTTTTATGTTGTATGTCTGAGATCTTAATTATTATGTGTCTGGGTGTAAATTTATGTTGGTTGTAACTGTTTGGTGTTCTACATGCCTCACTTATTTATATATCAGCTTCCCCCCCATGTTTGGGAAATTTTCTCCTATTATTTCTGTGAATATCTTAGATATGTCATTTGTATTGACTCCAGAGTCTTCACTAATGCCTATTAATCTTATATTGTTGCTGATGGCATCATCTTGAAGCTTCTGGATTGTCATTTCATGTTGCTTTGTTATTTTTAAAAGTTCTATCCTTTCATGATCACTAATTGCAATCCTGTCCTCAAGGTCTGAAATCATATCCTCAGCTTCATTTGAATGGTTTTGCATGCTTTGAATAGATTTTTTTGTTTCTTGGATGTCTCTTTCAGTTTGCTTCATGAATTCTGCTTTTTTTCTATATTGTTCATTCAAGGTTTCAGTTTTCCATGCTCCTGTACTTTTTTCTCTATTTCTTCTTTAGCTGCACTCAGCGATTCCTTTACTAAGGTTGTTACTTCTCTTTATATGGGAGAGTACTTCTAATTTGATTTCCTCTATGGCCTCATGGAGTTGTTTTTTTTTTTTTTTTTTTAATTTCATTAGCTATCTTTTCAGAGATTTCCGGTGTGTTACCTTTGGAGTCCTCTATTTCAATGTCTCCTGTACTTGAACCTGGTGGACTGGATGTTTGAGATTGCATTTTGCTTTTCCATTTTGCCATTTTCCTCTTTTGAGTTAGTGTTTGGTCCTTCAGATCCACTAGTGTCAACTGTTGGTAGTGTGTATCTTGGTGTCCTACTGTAAGGTTGATGTTTGTCCAGTTGCTGGGTCCCACAATGAATAGGTGGGCCAGTCACCTAACTTGCTGCTGCAGGGCCTGTTGGGTGAGTTCTATATTCTTCCTGGGCTGACAAGCCTAGTAGTATTGATGTAAGTCAGCTTTTAGTTTCTGCTAGTACTTTATCTTCAGGTTATTCCAGGTCATCAAATCTCCCTGTCTATAGTTTTTGTGTTGGCTGAGGCCCTACTGTGTGCCTATTGTGTACCTGTGTGTCCCTTAAGCCCTTTTGATTTTCTTCAAGTTGGGGGAGTCCCTCCTCACTCTGCCTGATGTTTTCTGTGTGTAGGAAGGGGTCACCCTCACTCTTGTCAGACTTACCAAGGTCTTACAGTTAGTTGGAGGGAGCTTTACTACTGGCCCTATTTATCCACTGTACACCTCTATTTTAGGGGCATACTCACCACACTGACTGGAGCTAGCTGAGATCTTGTTTCAGTGAGGCAGTCACTCAATCTCCCTTTAAGATAGCATAGATAGTCTGCTGTAGTCCAAGGTTCCTCTGGGCACAGAGTTCCAAGTTTGCCTGGTGCGCACTGGGCTTCTGCCGCCACTGGAACACGTGCAGTCAGGGCCCAGGGTGGGATCCTGGCCCCGCTGGCTGCCTGGGGCCCACCAAGTGCAATCTAGTTAGGCCTGCTGGTCCCTCTCATGTGCCTTGGGGTGGTCTCAAATACTTCTTCTGTGTTTATTGAGATGATCCTGTTTTTTGTTCTTGATTCTATGTGATGTATATTTTTTGATTTGTGTCTGTTGAATCACTCATGCATTCCTGTGATAAATCCTACTTGGTCACGATATGGTCTTTTTGATGATTTTCTGCATTGTGTTTGCCAGTATCTTATTGAGGATTTTGCTTCTACATTCATGAAAGATTGGCCTGTAGCTCTTTTTTTTGGGAGGGGGGGTTGTTTTCTGGTTTGGAATCAGGGTAATGCTTGCTTCCAGGAATGACTTTGGGAGTACTGATGCCCTTTCAATTTCATTAAAGAGTTTGAGAAGTTACTGGCATTAGATCTTCTCTAGAGTTCTTGTAGAATTCAGCAGTGAATCTGTTTGGATCTGGGTTTTTCTTAGTTGGTAGTTTATTTTCTTCAATTTCTCTGATATTGGCTTATTTACAGTTTTTATATCTTTTTGGCTTATCTTTGGTAGTTCATGTGCATCTACGAATTTATCCATTTTCTCAGAATTTTCCATTTCATTAGAGTTCAATTCTCAAGGTAGTTACCAATAATCTGATTTTTGGCAGAATCCATTTTGGTATCACCTTTTTCATTTCTAATTGCATGGACTTGAGTCTTTGCTTTCCTTATTTTGGTAAGATTGGGTAAGGGTTTGTCTATTTTCTTTAATGTTTCAAAGAATCAAGTCTTCAATTTATCAGTATTTTATAGTCTCAATTTCATTAATTTCTGTGTTGACCTTTATAATTTCCTTCTTTGCATTAGCTTTGGATTTAGATTGTTCTTGTTTTTCTATGACTTTGAAGTGCATCATTAGGTCATTTGAGTTTGTTGTGTTTTCTGATTCTGTGGGAATTCAGTGCTCTGAAAAAAAAGTAACAATTTTTTAAAAAGTCAATGAAATGAAAAAAAAAACACCAAAAGAAAAAAAAAATTTTTTTCCTGTGATTTCAAATCTGTGGCTATCTTCTGGGGTCTACAGTTTTGTAGCAGTGTCCAATTTGAGACATGTCTGTGTTCTCAGTAGTAGTAGGCAAAGGAGGTAGTCAGAGCTCAGAACTATGCTGGATAGTCACTGGCAAGCAGTCAGTAGGATTATTGGAGGGTGTCAGTCCTAGGACTTTCAAATCCATGGAAATTCAGGTGGAACCTGGCCGTGGTTGTAGGACTAAGGTCTAGATCATATAGTTTGTAACACACTGCAGCTTATCACACACTGACTCTTGCCTGCCTTACCATGGCTCCCTGGCCACAGATGCCTCCTGTGGCTGTCCCTCATCCAGTTTACTGTGGGAAGTATAACACTGGGAGCTCTGAGATGAAGCCTATGGCTCTTCAGTACCAGGTTCACTTGGCCCCTCCCTCGAATGTCATCCAACAAAGCACACTCTCCAGGGTATGTGGCAGAAATTTGAGCTGGAGTCACTCACTGGCTACTGCAGCACATAGTATCCTATGGTTTGTTCCACTGATTTTGCCCTAAAGGTCTCTGGAGTCACCAATTTTCACTATGTGTAGATTTGAAGTTTCTTATTCAAGAACCACAAGCCAGGGGCTTGGGAGAAAGTGTAGATCACCCTTCCATTTTCCTGTGTTATGTTGATTCTCTTCAAGTCTCTGTAAGTTCCAATTTTCCCATCATATCCTTCCTGAGCCCTAGGGATCTACCACCACCTCCTTTTATTCTCCAAGTTATTTTTCAGTGTCTGGATTCTGAATCTTGGCGAAGCTGATTTTCTGCTGCTTACTACTCTGCTATCTTCTTGAAGAACTTGCTACCACCATTCATATTCAATACAATACCCTAAATGTTAGCCACAACAATCAAGGAAGAGAAAGAAAAGATACACATAGGAAAGGAAGAAGTCAAACTACCCTAATTGTCAAATGACACAATCCTTTACATAGAAGACCCCAAAAATTCCACCAAAAGACTCCTAGAATAACCAAACTCAGTAGTGTAGCAAAAAAACTACTGAACTCTTAAAAAGGAAATAGAAGTCATCAGAAAATGGAAAGCTATCCTGGGTTCCTAGATAGGCAAAATCAATACAGTCAAAATGGCCATACTTCCAAGACTGATATAAATGCAACCACACTCAAAAAACCAGCACCATTCCTCATGGAACTAGAGAAAAGAATCTTAAAATTCAAAAGTGCCCCAAAAGACCCAGAATAGCAAGATGAATCATGACAACAAGAGTACAATAGGAGACAGCACAGTCTCAGACCCTGATTATAGTACAAATCTGGCTCACAAACAGACATATGCAGCAGTGGAACAGAGTAAATGATGCAGAAACAACCCCAAGCATGTTTAGTAACTTGGACTTTGACAAAGGACCTAGTAACATCCTGGAGGAAAGATAGCATTTTTACCAAGCAGTGCTAGGAAAAGTGTCTATTTACATGTAGAACACTGAACCTAGAACAATATTTCTCAAGTGTTAAAATAAAAATGGATTAAAGATTTAAATATTAGAAACAATGTGCTGGAAGGTAAAATAGGTAAAAGTCTTAAAGACAGGTGCAGGTAAGGATTTGCTGCACAGAACTCCAATAATACAAAAAACACTGTAAAATCAAGAATCAAAAATCAAACTGTATCAAACTGGAAAGTCTCTGCACAACAAGTGAAACAACTGAGTGAGCCTATAGAATGGCAAAAAATTTTAGCCAGCTGCTTCTCAGAGGACTAATATCTAGAATATACAAAGAGCTAAAAGAAGACCTCCAAAATAAAAGGCCCAAGCAATAGACAAAAATGGGAGCAACTGAAGTGAATAGAGATCTCTCAAGCAAATACAAATGGCCTGTATATGAAAAATTTTCAACATTACTGGCCGTTAAAGCAACACAAGTTAAAACAATACTGAGAATCCACCTTACTCTAGGAAGAATAGCTGTCATTCAGTAATGAATTAAGAAATGCTGGCAAAGCTAAAGGGGAAAAAAAATACTACATTGTTGGTGGGAATGTAGATTTCCAGCACTACAGAATTCGGCATGAAGATTCATCCAAAAAGGAAAGTTAGAAATTCCATTTGACTCAGCTATACTCCCTAAGTATCTTCCTGAAAGTTAAAGACATTTCAGTTGTCACAAATGCATATCCATGTTTATAGCAGCACAATTCATAATAGCTAAATCTTGGAAGTGGTCTATATGCCAATCAACAGATAAATTAAAAACACAGTATATGGTACTTATATACAACAGAGTACTCTCCCATGAAGGACAATGATTCATTTGTGGGAAAATAGATGCACCTTGAGGCAATGTTAAGTGTAATAAATTAGATAAATATCTCATGGTTTCTCTTATATGAGATATAAAATGAAGTACAAAATAAAAGGTAATAGGAGTACGGGAGATAGCTCTTTTGTAAATGTGAAGGAGAACAAGACATGGGAAGTAGAAAGATGTGTTATGTATATGTACCAAGGCTCCAAAATGAATGTAAACATGTACTGCATTTACTAATAAAATTTTTAAGATTAAAAATGAACAGAAATTTTCACACAAAAGGATTGGAAGATGAGAAAAAAAAATCACTCATAAAATTCAAATCCAAGCCTAAGAAATGATTAGATGATACTACTGCAGGAGGTATAGTTATTAGGATTTGGGCCTTGGCTGAGAGTGTGGCAGACTTTCGGCAGCCCGAAGGAGAGAGACCCTGGCACGTTGGGACCTGCACAGTGCGGTTGACTTGGGGTGCCAGGAGAACAAGGAACTCCACCCCTCTTGGGGCGGTTGAGAGTGTGGCAGACTTTCGGCAGCCCAAAGGAGAGAGACCCTGGTGCATCGGGACCTGCACCGTGTGGTTGACTCGGTGCCAGGAGAACAAGAACTCTTCCCGTCTCTGGGGGGCGACTGTGATCCTGCCTGCGTGTGGGCTCAGAATCAGACATATCATGTAGTCCTGTCCCCCATCCCATGTCCCCCTTCGCTCTCCCCCCTACCTAGCGAGTGGGAGCCAGTGAACTGCACATCTTGTGAAAAGATTGGCTATGTTATTTAGTATGAGCTCTCCATATGCAAAGATAAGGACAACTATTTGGAAGAAAACAAGAGACAATATGACAGATAGTGAAGATCTCTGGTTGTCTAGCTTTGAAATTTGTGCTTTCTTATGTCCCATTCTGTTCTGTTTTGTTGTGTTTAATTTTACTCCCTTTTAAAATAAAAAAATTAAGAAAGATTTGGGCCTTGGAATTAGGATAATCCTGGCTTTCCTTCTTATTAGCAGTATTTCTGGTACCAGTTAATTTCTGAACTGAAATTTTCTCACTAGAAGAATGGTGTTCTTTTAGGACTTCTAATAATCAGGGAATGAGAATATATGCAAAGTAACAGTTTCTTAGCAAAAAAATACTTTATACATAGTAATGATACCATTGTGATGGCAAATGGTACTTTAAAAGTTTCCTCACCAAGAAAAAGTATTTAGAAATAAAATATCTTGAAAACAGCCTTTTTGTGCCGGGGATTTGGCTCAGTGGCATAAACACCTGACTGGCAAGCGCAGGGTTGTGAGTTTGACCCCTGGTACCAAAAAAGTAAAACAAAACACAACAAAACAAAAAAAATCAATCAAACAAACTGAGCCCTTTGTTCTCTTTCCATGTAAGCTGATTATACAGGTCTGGCATATATATTTTTAAAATTTCAAGTTATATAGCAATCCTTTCCACAAATTTATAATTTTATTTAAAAATTTAAAGCAATGTTAAAAATCAATTTATTTCACTGACTTAAAATTTAAAAATTCATTTTTCTATTATGGCAAAAAGATCTGAGCCAATTTTCACTCAATTCTTGAATTTTCAGGTCATACAAAAGGCATGATACTAGCTCAGTTCTTACCAGTAAACAAGATTTCTAAATGTAGTCTTTGCTAAGAACTTTTACTTCTTCGCACCTCAGAGTAAATGCTTCTTTTCTTCTACATAGCACATGATGTATATCATGGGTACTTAGCAAAGACCATGTAACTTTTTACAAGTCTTTGGGCTCCTTAAAAGGAGGATTTAAAATCTTACTCATGGTAGCCAGCTATTGTTTGCAGTGACCTCTACTGTTCATTTCCCAAACAGCAAGTCCATAGTGCAGTATCTCTCAGGTTATGGAACTCAATAAGATGACCTCATGACTGGAAATAGGACCTTCCTCCTGCTTGAGAGATGAGTCCAGTATAAGTAAATGGCTTTAGGCAAGACACTGTTTTGTCCAATGAGGTTAGGAGGGTGTGTGGCATGCTTAGTGGGAGCTTGCTGCAAAGGTTTTTTTCTTCTCCCTGATAAAAGATAATGACAACTGCTCTTGTTACTAATGGTATACAAGGGCAGTCCAAGCTATAGAAGCCATACCCATGACCCATGAAGCCATACCCATGAAATAACAGACAAGCAAGCTGAAGATGATTGAAACACAGAAAAGCAGAATCGTGTCCTTGTGAACAAGTCACTCAGTGGAACCACTTGAATTTTCTATCTCCAAAACTTTGAGACATGGTCTTGCTATGTTCTCCTAACTGGTCTTAAAACACCTGTGCTCAAGTGATGCTCCTGCTTCAACCTTTCAAGTAGCTGGTACTGCAAGCATATGCCAAAGTACCTGTCTCCAAAATTCCTATCAGGCTGAAGTATTCTTATGGTTAAAACCAGTGTTAGGCTTACAAGTGACTATACCTCAGGTGTACAGTACACTTACTGATTACTGCTTTTCTGTCCTATGTTTGCCTGGTCTTGTATTCTAGTTGCTACTCTCGTTTCCACATCATTGATGATCCTAATATACTTAAAGCCACACCAAGATAGTCACTTTCTTTTTGAGGGGTTGACTTGTCTTTATGATTACTTTTTTAAGTGTTGTAAAACTTGGTTTGCAGGCTCAGCTTGTGTGGGAGTCTTGCTGTGCTAATCGGTCCTCCTCAATCTTCACTCTCATTTTTTTTTTTTTTCCACTCAAATGACTCTTCCTTTTATGGTTGCTTCCACCTCTTGTACCAACTCAGGGCTTCGCTATAGCTCAGTGGGCACACTGCCTGCCTAGCGAGTACAAGGTCCTGAGTTTGATTCCCGGAGTGGGAGGACCACGAGCCCTATCCAACTCAGGCCTCTAGTTCTATACAAACAGTGGGGTACCACAGACCCACAAAGATCTTTTACAACTGGGTGTCTGACTCAAAACATGTCTTACTCCCTGGGCACTGATTATAATTTGAAGAGTAAGTAAATTTTATCTCAGATCCTAGTTTCACTACTCTGCAAAAGCTGAAATTTTTGTGTTTTCCAAAAACATCTACATTAACAGCCCTACTTCTAGTTTTAAAAGTTCAGTACACTTTTCATTTTGTTTCTGGTTTACAGAAATGCCTATATTGCACTGGTACAATGCTGAACTTTTAGATTTTCTATTATTCTTCTATTCAATGCTGCAGACACAAACCTAGATATTCCCAGGCTTTTAAAATCAACTATTTTCAAAAGACTTTTTTTTTTTTTTGGCACAACATAAGGCTCAATGGTATATAACATTGGTAATTAATTCTAAATGAACAGTAAAGTGCCAATAAGTAAAACTTGTGTGTTCTTGAGCAATAGTGGAGATTAGCAACACTCTTTTACCTTCATGATGATTTTAACTACTCCAGATTTCACAAGATCAACAGCTATGGTATTGGGTCTATTTATAAAATGGTATATCACCTATGTAAAACACAACTCATAAATCACCTTAAAATCCAGCCAGTTTAATATAAAATGTTTTTAATTGTTTTTGAAAACATTTAAAAAACAATTTTGAGCACTTTTAATAAAAAAGAGAACTGAAATGCTACCGCAATATTCAACTACTGTAGTTTCAGCAGGTACAACAGACAAAACACTGGGGAAATCTGACTTTTTGCACTAAATGAAAACATGAAACAGGGCTTGTTTTTGTCATTTATGGTGTAGTAAAGCACATTGCAGAACAAGACTATTATTTGAACCTCAGATGCACTGCACAAAAAACACTTTCCTTCTTTTCAGTTCAAAAGTCAGTGCTTATTGCAACTATATGCAAAATTATTTACTTCATGAAGTCTCATCATGATAAACAGTATGCAAAATGTTTTAAACATCAGAACAATGAAAATAATCTGAGAAAAGAACATACTTGACAACAACTAAGCAGAATTAGTAAACATAAAAAAGTAAATAACTTGTGAGTAACTATGCTTGTCTGGTTAACACGACCAGTTTCAATACAGCCAAAAAAAAAAAAAAAAAAGTGGTTACAGGAATACCTAGTACTGTACAAGATAAGTCAGTAACACTCATGCACATTTGTGATCATGTATTAACATGGTGAAGCAAACTAAATTCTTCCTGCTGTAATATTCTCATGTAAGAGAATAAGAAATAGAAATATCTCATTGAGATCAATGCACATTGCTACATAAGACAATTGTATCTGTCACTTTGATGACATTTTGTCTTTTCATAATGAAACACATTTAAAAAGTTTAATCTGTGGACTATATTGGTTGCATTTATCCTAAGAGATGTGCCTACCACAGGTTCAACAAATTTAGTGCAATATATGAACCCCAGAAAGTTTGTTGGACGAATTCAACCAAATTTAAAGAGTTTGCTGCAATACTGTACAGGGGGTTAAAAATCCTCCAGTCTGTTTTTTTTTTTTTTATCAAAAAAGATTACCATTATTTTTATGTTAGTAGGAAGCTAATAGTGTAAACAAGGGATTAGAATGGCCTCAAAATCTTTTCAGAGTATCTCATATAGAAAGGCTCCCATCATTTGTTAAAAGAAATCACACAGTTTCCTTTGGGTATTGCATACTTTGGTGTGCAGTAGTGCTGTCTCAGATGTACAGTGAGAAATAACATCAAGGAAAAAAAGTCCTTAACAGATCATTAAATCAAGAAAACAAACACAAATGCCAATGAACTAGCACATATTAATATATAAATCTCTGAGCTGACCCTAGCACCATTTATTTATCAAAATATGTTAAATACCCTAACTTTCAAATTTATTGAGCAATGAAACCTTATTAAATTAAACCCTTCATTACATATGCTAAATATTCATTGATCATAGTTTTCTGAATAGTTTATGAATTAAAGTAAAGCTCGGCTGGTCTAAAGTAGCACAAGAAATAAGTTTAATGTTAGCTTTAAAAGTTTAATGTTAATTTTAAAAACTCTGAAATTAATTTTGAAACTCATTTAAATGGAGCTGTCAACTACTGAGTAGATGTGTGTCAACATGAAATTCATAAATATTATTCATAAAACAAAATGGGAGCCATAGAGAAACATTTTAAAACAAATCCTGAGTACTTTACAATTTTTTATCACAATAAATAAATTATTATGCATGTAATGAAACGCTCCTCTTCTTCAAGTACTATTATTATCCCCTTTGTTTTAACAGAGATAAAAAGTTTGTGGCTTCAGACCTTAGGTGGTAAAATGTTTTCTGCTCAGGTTTTAATGTTACCTCCTGCCTGCCTGTTTTCATAAAGATCCCATGATCAAATTGCACGACTATATTCAGGAGGAACAAAAGGAGTCAGCCACTAAATTGAGGAGGAAAAAAAAATATTACTAACGTATATTAAAGTGAAAAAATTTCAAAATAAATCTTATATAGAATTCTATTTAATACAGAAATGCAGCTGTTGTGAAACTAAGAAAATGCTCTTATTTTCCTTCTAATGCCCCATCTCAACTAACAAATAATACATCAGTTTTCTAAAATGTATTTAATTCTATTAAATTACGATATGTGGAGTTATGTGTATGTCTATGTATGTGTTAGCTCCACATTTAAATTAACATTTTAAAAATCACACTAATGCAAAGTCACAAATATAAATGGCTACTTAGTTTTCTTCTTAAAAATTTTAGTGCAGCTTTTACTTTCCTTAATACTTAATTTTCCATTATTCTCTATTTAAGCCCTTCATTGTGGGGGTAAATAGTACTGAAGCCCCAGAAAGTCCTAGAGATTCTTCATCCTACAGTAGCTCTATGCTTCAAGCCTAAATATTTATAATAACCTGAATATTATCCCTGTTTTAAGGAAGACCCTCTTGCCTACAGTTCACCATAGCTATGATTTCATATCTAAACATAATGCCAACGACAACAACAAAATAGCCCCCACCTAAAACTGATGGTTTCTTCTAGATTCTGCGCAGATCAAAAGAATTGGAATAAAACTTATACAAAATAAAGATCTAGACTGCCTTTGTAAAAGATGGATGGTGGATTCTGTACTAGCAAACAATGTGATTAAATGGGGAAGGTTACAAAATTTAAAATCTAATACTTCTACAGCCTACTGTCTTCAGAAACTTGTTAAGAACTGAGGCAAGTCTAACCGTTTCCTACTGAAGAAACCACTTCTGCAGCAAACGCTTTTCAAATGTCACAATTAATATTAAAGTGTTTCTGCTGCGGGAGGCACTTCCATTAAGACAAATACAATACATATGTCTTTAGATACAGTGTGCTACATGTTATAAAACACCATTTAACCCAACATTTCAACAGTAGGATGGTCCTTGCTTTCTATCCATTCAAAACCTGATGAAGTCATAGAGTTCATGGATTCACTGCAAATTTGTTGAAATAATGGGTCATTCTTTAATTCTTCCAGTGTAGCTTCATCATCTTGTCCCTGCTGACGCCCTGGATCAAACAGTAGATTTGGGTCTAAGGTGTTCAAATCATTGATACTGCCTGAGAGGTCAGATGACAACCTGATATCACTAGAGAAATCAGATGCAGTATTGGTGAGATCAGATGCTACCTGACCTACCAGCTGTTGGCTGGTTTGCAAACTGTCCCCACTTAACAGGTCTTTAACAGTGTTACTGAAATCTAATTGTTGCTCTCCAATTTCAGATTGTGCTTGATTATCTCCAGGAGAAAAACTGATCTGATCGGTGCTATTACTTTTGGTGAGGTAAGATGGTGTTTGAAATTCATAAACAGACGTGCTGGAATCAATCATATTCTGTGAGTTGGCACTAGGAAAAACAGTGGAAGTTTCCAAAATCTGTGTGAGATTCATCCGGGCCGTGTAATTAGAGGGCAGGTTGTTCATTCCCAAACCTCTCACTGCATCATCATTGTCAGAATCAAGTTTACTCAATAAAACATTGGTTATTTTTTTACTGTTTGTTTGCTTTTGAAGAGCATTCGGGAAGGCTGTCTGCATCATGACTGTCAATGGAACTGATTGACTTCTTTGAGCTATGTTGTTGGCACATGCATCTGTGTGAACATTTGTGAAAACATGGACTTCTGGGGTTACTGGACTTCCAAAGGGGGTCACATTAGATCGTGGAATATTAGATACTGGATAGAGGGTGCTTCCACTAAGATTACGTTGGCGATGGACAGCAGGGCTCACACTCCGGCACCTGAAGTTGCTGCTGGCAGATGAATTAGTTCCTTTATTATCAAGAGGGGCAGGAACTGCAAACCCTTCCTGTTTGTTGGTGTTATTTACAGTGGCACCTTGATGCTGCACAGGAGAGACAGGAGTCAAACGGCCAAAATGTGTGTCATGATGTCTGGATTGAGACTGGTAAGACTGTCCAGGCACAGCAAAAGCATGAGGTTTCCTGAAACGGTCCTCCACCAGTTCTTGGTAGCTTGGGAGAATGCCGTGGCCAGAAACTGATGAATTGCCAACTCCGCCATACCCATTATTCATCCATTCAAGCTTGGTTTTATCAGGGTGCGTGGCCATAGGTCTTTGCATTGGTTTCACAGGACTGCTTGAGACAATGCTGGCATCATGGTATGCCATACTGGAGCTTATTGGGGTGAATGCAAATGGATTCCTGCACTCAACAGGGCTGGGAGGGACACTACTGCTGCAATTTGAATGCGGAGTACCAATGGGTGTGTGTCGGCTACTTCCTAAAGCACTGTCCACAGGTGTAGTTTGGGCTAGCCTGGAGCAAGGGCTCTCCCGTGACAGACTCTGAGAACCAGCAATCATTTCAGATGTTGGAGTTGGAGTTGGGGTTGGGGTTGGTGTAGGAGTTGGTGTGGGTGTGGGTGTATGGATTGGAGTGCCATTGCTATGGATTGGATGATAGAAGTGGGTGCTGGAGGCATGAGAAGACATTGCAGCTCCTGGAGTCACTGACTGACTCTGAAGAGCCATTCCCAAACAGTTACCATAAGAATGGGAATTGTTCATGGACATTTGCTGTTCCATAAGCACCAGCTCTTCCACAATACTGTCTTGTGTGAGTTCATCATCAAAAGGAAAGTAGCTTTCATTTGTCTGGGAAACAGAAGGCTCAAACTCCTTCAGTTCAGACTGCAGAGGTAACTGATCTGAAGACTGTGCTTGTATTTGATTCAGAGAAGGTTCTTGTATCTGGCCATGGAGCTGTTGATTATATGTGTCCTGTGGCATTCCTTCTAATTCCCAAACGGACTTCTCTAAATCATTGATATCAGGGTGCTCTGGAATTGCCATAACACTGATATCCTGCTGTTGTTCACAGCCAGTAGATATAAACTCAGAATCCTTAGTGACTTGTGGCCATTCATTTGGATGAAAGCTGATGTCTGATTTTGAATCATTTTCCATGAGAAAGACACTCCCTTCAAGTTTTACTTTTGCATCAGGAGATGATGATGGTGTCTGCTGTTCCAAAGCTGAATCACTGGTAATAAGAGTAGAATTCAAGGGTTGATTTTCCACCATGTGTGAACTGACACTAACTGATACTTTGTTAGGAACCTGAGCACCTGCGGCTGATCGTTCTGTTTTCCCTGAATGTGGAACCTTCTGGTCCTTCTTAACACTGCCTGGTTTCTGACCTTCTATAGTAACTGCAGAATGCTGTTCCACAATTGGTTTCTTCACAGGAGGCACCTGGGACTCTTGTAATGTCGAAGACAGTCGTTTTCTTGGACTTCTAGTGCATAACTTAGGGTCTTTATTTATTGAGTCACCATTAGATGGCGAATTGGTGCTGGTGAAAGTTAAGTTCTGAGTATCAACTGAGGGCGTAATAGTGCTCTGATTGCTGCCTGCTGATGTACCTGGCAGAACTTCACTACAGCGACTTTTACATTTTGTCCTCTGGTCACAGACCTTAGTTGCTTTTACTTCAATAACACTTTCATTTGAAGGTTTTTGCACTGCTTCATCTGTGTTACTTTTCTGCCCCAAAAGGGTACAAGGTGTTGTTTGGGGAGCTTTAGCTCCATCAGGGTTTTCTTGGCACTGTACAGGATGCTCATCAGATGATGCTTCGGGTTCCATTTTAACTTCTACTGCAGATGTCCCCCTAGTGCTGCTGGTCTTGTGTCCGGGAGACTGAAGAGAAACAACAGAACCATTCTTGATCTGTGGAACACTCCTTGACTCTTCTGCTGTCCCTGGAGCACCGCTGACCGAAGCAGAGTGTTTAAGAGGGGCATTGCTGTTGCTGGGGGTGAGGGAGATGGTTGTCATTTTCACCACATTTAGAGAGCTCATGTGTGAGGCAGGCACCACCGCAGTCTTGATGGGACTGCTGGTAAAGAGGACAGTGGTAGGGGAGCGGATGGTGAGGGCACTGGTGTTGGCAGGCTTGGGTAAGATCTGAGGGTAGCGATGTCGGGCAGAGCGGTCTCCACCAGGGCTGGCTGGGATGTTCTGAGGTGTCTTTGGTGCCTGCTTCACAGACTGCATGTGCTGTGTGACCACCTGCACGTTGAGAGGAAGAACTTTGCCATCAGAAGAACTCATTGGACTTGGTGAAGTTACCAACTGCCTTGTCCGCTGGACCTGTGAAAATGCAAAAAATAAAACATGAGATTTACCGAGTTTATGATACACATGTTAACCTGTACTTCTTTAAAGTATTAAAACATTTATTAAATGCCAATGTTAAAAAGAAACAAGATTTTATGTTGGCAGAGAATTCTTTTAGACCAGATCCTATGCTATCAGATACACAAATATAAGAAATGTAAATAAGCAATATAGTTACAAAAACATAGTAATATCTAATAACATTAAGATACTTTTCAGTTAACAAGACTAAAAACTTCACATCTGTGATGAATACTTGTTGAAATAAATGATTTAAAGAATTTGTAAGAAGATAAAATCTTAAGATATAAAGTATTTACCAAACAGTCTAAGAAGTCTAAGTCTAAGTCTAAGTCTAAGAAGATATAAAGCATCTACCAAACAGTGCTAAGAAAACTCACTGAAGGGGAATCAGTATTGTAGATGGGACTACTCTGGACCTGAGTTACTGAACCACAGTGGATAAGATCCCAGACAAAACTGCTGCCTACATTAAGTCTTCTCTACAGTAGACAGTATGCTCACTAGATATTTCATGTTTTAATATGATGCTAATACATACCTACAATGCTAATAAGAACAAGAAAAATAAGATAAAATGTCCCTTTAAACATGTTGTAATAATAACATGAAGTATCAGCTTACTTTAGCAGTGTGCAATCTCATTTTAAAAGCTTATTCACTATAACCTCCACTGTTTGAGACAGGCAAGGTAAGAACACAAACAGAATGGTGAGGGACTTGCCTAATATTCTCCTATACTCAGCAAGCCACTAAGACAGATTTACCAAATCTATATGCTGTATATTACAATTTTTTCCATCTAAATGTTAACATTTAAACCAAAAAGCCTACATTATATTTTCTTGTCTCACCAAGGGATGACACATTTTTCTTGTTCTTATTAGCATTGTAGGTATGTATTAGCATACCTACAGAGTTATCCTTATATAAAGCTCTGACTAGTGATAAGTGTACTTTACATACATATAGGTATCTTGGATATTTAGACCTTTAATGGTATTTGTTTTATAGCTTTTTTGTAATCAACGTTTATTCTGAGTAAAAGATGGCTTGGAAATCTGTGGTCACCAAGCCAGTTAATGATGGTACCTACATGTCTACCTGTCTCCTTCTCAACTGGCACTTTATATTTTTTTAACATATTTTTTGTGGGTACCAGGACTCAAACTCAGGACCTCACACTTGCCAGGTAGGTGCTGTGCCATTGAGCTATATCCCCAGTTCAACTGGCACTTTTAAATGATTGATTTCCCCAGCAAGACCAAATACTATTTAATATAATTACCGGAATGGGACTAGGGACAGCTGCTACGACGATACCAATGGGCTGAGGAGAAAGGATTGCAGGGTTTCCATTAGGAAGATTAGTCACTCCATTGGTTGTACTGCCTTCAGATTTTTTTGCTGAGGACTCTCCTGGCAAAGGAGACTGTAGTTTCTGTTCCTGCTGCTTTTTTTGGATTTTCCGTTGCAACTGCTGTTTAGCATCAATAGGAGATGGCAAAGTCTTCACTTGAGGCTGAAAGGAATTACTTTCAGCTGTAGGTATAAAAGCAGAAGGCTGGGTAATTCCTGTAATTCCTGAAAATGAACAGAAAGGAAAATATAAATGCTCTTCTTTAGAGAAAGCAACATAACTCTCTTTCTTCAAATAGTAAGCCATCTACTGGACAAAACAACCAAAATAATTTTTAACTGACAATTTCTTTATAAAGCCTTATTAGACTTCCAATTTATAAACATTTGTCAGTATGGTTTTGACATGTTAAAATATGGTCCAGCTCAGTTTTAGTTAAATCAGTAAAGTACCTATGTCATAAACATGCAGAAAAAAAAAAAATCACTGCTTCATTTCATCAGCTGTCAGTAAATTTTTGTATCCTCATCTAAGTAGAGATTCATGCATTTTCATGATTTTAATATTCAGCCCACAAGGAACACTTGGTATCTGCTGAAACCACTCTGTATTTTAGAAAAAATTTGTGTTGGGAAAACAATTCTTTTCATTCCTACCAGAAAACCATAGGTATTTTAATTGCTACTGTATGATTATTTCAGTGTGACCTGGAGAAATTAAATACAATTTCTTAGAATAATGTTAACATAATCTGAAAATTGTCAGGAAGTTAATATTTTAAAAAAGAGTAGTAATATACACAGAAAAGGAATAAAATCCAGTAAGATATAAATTTTAGCAATAATTATGTAATCAAATTGATTTTTTAAAAAGTTCACTTAGGACGTGAAGTGGGTTCATTAACAATACAGGAATCCAAGCAGCCAAACTGATAAATTTGGAATTTAATTAGCTGAGCTCAGTGACCACTCGTGTGGACCCATTTCGGAGTCTCACTGAGTGGCCCTGAACTGGAAAGTTACAGAGTTTTTAAAACACAGAACCACAAAAAGATATCCTGTTGGAACCAATTTAGCTAGAATCTTACATTAATTTTTGGTTGACACCTGTATCCTGCTTCTTTTGTTGAGGTTAATTTTTCTGCTTTTCTGCTAATTCTGCTTTTCTCATGGGACTATACCCTGGGTAATTTTCCATTCTTCTGAGTCAAATACAGGGCACTAGTTAAATGCAGGGCTCAAGATGGCGTCAGTTATGCCAAGCTACAACAGCAGTGGCATTAAGTAGAAAGTCAGTTGTGGCCGTGAATGCAGGGGAGGATAACAGCTGCCTGCAAGTAGACCTGCCTTCTGTCCCAAGCCCCACTTGTGTTTGTCAGATAGTGGCAATGACCTGGTGGGAAGTTAAGGAGGGAGGACTAGGAAAAAGAGAAAGAAAAAACTGTGAATCTCTCCTTGTGCAGTATCCACCGTCTTTTGCCTTCTTTTCTGTTTTGCCTGTTATTGGGGAATGAACCGAGGGCCTTTGCTAATAAGTAAGTAAGGTGGCCAAGCTGGGCCTCAATTAGGAATGCTCCTTTTCAGCTTCTGAGTGCTAGGATAACAGGCACGTAGTTCTCTTTTTAAAAATTACTTAAGTACTTTTTTTTGCTTTACGTCCAGCTGCACTGTCTCCTCCTGGTTCCAGGAGGCTTTCGCTTCTCACCACCTGCACCCCAGAGAACCCTGGCTCACAGCCTGAATGTCTGATTCCTCCTGCCAGGATTTCTGGCAGCAGTGAGTTCCAGGCAGCTGACTTACAAAAAGGACATTTGTAACACAACCTGTTCTCAATGTGGAGACTAGACTATATTTTAAAACACCAAATTAAAACAAACAAAAAACCCACCAAATTTGCCTTCAAAGAATGAAAATTAATTTGCAACCAAGTGTATTTTTAAAAAACACAGTAAGGACAGAGAACAAAATTTCAAGAGAGGTTTAAAATACGTTCTGAGTAGTAATACAATTGGTAATATGGTGAGTCTGTCTGGTAACTGTTTTCAAAAAGAAAAAACACCTGTTTATATAATTTAGTACTTTTGATTAAAAAAATTTACACTTAAAATTTCATTCAACATCTGAGTCTGATTTGTGAATGATGTGGGAAGTAAGAGAGGTGAACACATTTCTTTTTCCTATGATTCCCAAATCCTCAATCTGCTGAAGTACCCTTCTTGGTGTCAGTAGGAGTGGGAGAAAGAGAATAAAGTAAGGTGTGGGATCCATACCTCTTACAACCTTATTCTCCCAGAACACAAGAATGCAGTAAGACACAACTGAGTGAACCTGGGCTTTGGAGTAGAGAAGAATCAGATCCTGGTCCTCTACTTAACTACTCATGGACAAACTACTTAACTTTCAGTCTATTTCCTGACCTGAAAACAGACGAAAAATCACCTAACTTCAAGGATTGCCAGGAGAATTAAGTAAGATAATGAACGTTATGTGAGCTGCCTAGCTACATTCAAGCTGATCAAGCTCTCTCTTGCTTGTAACTCAACAGATAGATTTAGGTCAAACATAGTTTGCATGTAGACAAAAAATTCATACTGGTTCTTTAAGAAATTATTTTGCTTAAACTGATCCTCAACCACAATGTAAGAGGACAGACTACACAAAACAGATTCCCTAGATATGGTAATTCTGACCACAGATCTATGGTAAATTTAAAAATATTTAGATTTCACAATTGTACGAATCATTTAAAAATGTTTCATGGTAATGTACCTTTCAGAAAAATACTTTTTTAGGCAACTGCAGTTTATTCACCCTTCTTTAGGTTTATAAAGTCTGACTGAAACAAAACATTATAAATGCCCATTTGAGCTTCACATACTGACTAATTTAGGAAGAAGACATTTATTCCAACAATGGTGGTAATCCCTGAAACTGTCAGTTCCAAAATTCATCTTTGAATTAACATTCTCTTGTTAGCACATGTTTTAAAAAATCCTTCATGGTATTTTATAGTCATGTTTCACAGTTTTATTTTTTGTAAGACAAGTAACTAGTCTGGGTATCCAAAGGTCATTTTATTCATAAACTTAGTTTCTGGGATAGAAATTTAGTATATAATTTTAAAATGTAATATTATTTTACTTCTAGTATTTCACTCATTAATTTAGGTACATATACTTAATACATATACATATATTTTTAAAACTTAAAAATAGCAATGAAAAAATTAATAAAACACTAATAATGGAATCCAAATAGTTTTAGATTGTGGTATAGCAGTACAAAAATATAGCAGTAAGCTCTATAATGAAAGGGTTACTGTTCTTATTTTGTTGGCATAACCAATCTAAATTTAGTGTAAAGCAGAATAAGAATACACAAGTACTATAAAATGGAGTTCTCTGGCTGAATTCTTATTTTGTTACAACTTGATAGAGGCTAATGTCAGGAACAAAGAGTTCCAGCTTAACAGGGACTTTGTACCTGCTGATGCTGCTGCCATTACAGTTAGAGCTGCTACAGACTTGGTGCCTATATAGTGACTTTTTACAAGGAAGCGGGCTAATTCCAGGACTGTGTCAAATGGCTGGCTTAACACCTTCTGGGCCCACTCACACACAAGACGACAAGCAGAAGAGATAACTTCCTCATCAATATTTTGAAGCTGCCCGGAAGGTTCAACTCCTTCCAACTAAACAAAAGAAAAGGTGAAAGTTAACTTTTTTTTCTTTTCCAATCAGGTTTTACTGGTACATTTTAGGTATACATAATGACCACATTCATCATAGAGAATTTGTACCTGTACATAACTTGTTTTTTGCCTTCTCCCCCATTCCCCTACCCTCCTTTTCAACTCCTCCCCTCCCCACCATTTACAACAGCTTTGTTTCCATTTTTTCCTTCTTTTCTCATTTGGAAAAGTTAACTTTAAAAATAAAGTTCAGAGAAATTAAGTTCAAGAACATATAAGATGCAGGTTCTTAATTATGGAGACGAATGTTTTTCAAATCTTTCTAAAAGGTTTTCTAACATCAATAAAACAAACTATGTTAATAACTATATTTTCTCTTCTGAAAACATTTTTTAGAGGAATTAAGATTTTTTATTAGTACATGTTTGTGATACATAATAATTACACCCATCTTGGAGAACTGGCACATACACATTGCATCTTGGTCATTCTTACTCCTTCATTCCTAGAAAATGGAAAGCCATTCCCTTTCTTGGATAAGCAGAACATACACTGTCATAATGGCTATAATATCAAAAATGATAATACAGATTTAATGCAATTCTGATTAAAATTTTTTATACAAACTACATATCTACAAATACGAAGCTTTAGGTCTCTGTTCTCCATAATTTCATGATGATGTAGCTCACTTACATGAACATCTTTAAGGCAATGTAGAACTTTTTTGCTTGTTTACTTTGCAAAAGGCACAGCTTTTGCTTCTTGGTTTTATCCAAACGACTTTACAGGATACATTTAAATTTTAATAGAAAGGTACAATTGGACATTTTAAAAAGAAATGGTAGAATTCTTACCCCGTCTCCAGTTTTATGAAAATCAAGATTGGGCAGTGTTGGCATGTGAACAAAAGCTTTTTTTCTTAGTCCACTGTAGCAATATGTAATACATAGTTAAGGTCTAACGCACTCTAAATTAATATACTGTCTTCATAGATAGGACTTGAAAAGTATATGAAAACTATATATGAAATGAGAATAAAAATAGCATGAGATAACATCTACTTTCTAAATTCTTCAGTCCAAAACCCTTAGTATTAGAAACTCGGATACCTACTGTTGTAAATGAAATAATTCTCATCTGTTACAACTTTTATGAATAAATGTTCCTAGTATGCGGGACCAGCCACCAGTAACAGGTCAGAAGGAAAGGAATAGCCAGATGGAAACTTGGCATGAGGAAGGGAAACTTGAGTTCAGAGCACTGGGACAAAAACAACTCATAACAGTATCATAAGGGCTTTAACCTTTTCATTTCTCTTTTTCCATGAAACCTACAAGATTATCACCTATAACATGCCAAAGACACATCAAGACATTTTTGTTTGTATTTAGGAAACAATGACAGGTTATCCAAATGGCTTATGAACACCTCGAAATAGCTGAGAAAAGCAGCCTTCTTCCTCTCAAATACTCCACAGTAGGTAATTTTCACACTTTTGAAGGCCAACAGCAAAGTAGAGAGAAAATGAACATACTTCTAAGAGACCCTCTATTTTACAATCTTCTTTTATGAGTAGAAATAATCTTAATAAATCTTTATTTTTATTTCCTTCTGTTTGTTCCTAAGTATTGCTCTATCACAAAAGAGACCTTTTCTATGCTTTTGCTTTAATTCTAAAATAGGCTTCAAGTAGTTGGCTGAAAAATAGAAGTGCACTTTAGCTTTTCAGTGCAAGTTTCACAAGAAATTTTTTGAATATTGTATTATTATTAGTATTTTTTAATCAAAGAGATCTGTTTCTAAATTAGAAGAAGGGAAGAAGCTAGCATCATCCTCTTACTTTTATTGATATAGTTTACAACTGCTGAATACATGGAGTATCTAATTCTTATTATTATAGCAAAGCAGATCAAGCCATTAGTAACATTTTACAGTGACAAAGGCAGATAAAGTCTATCACAATCCTAATAAATACAAGAACTGTTCTTTGCTGTCTCTTTTTCAGTTTGCTAATAGCTGGAAAAGTAAGATTTCCAATTAGTCTACTAAGTACTATTTATATCTGTTGATTAAATTTTTTCTAAATATAGTTGCCAGTTGAACTACAATAGCAAATGTTCTGTAAGAAGTAAGAACATGAAGAGACTAATAGTAACATTCCGGTAAAGGATATTTAGATTTGCCTCTAGTGCCCAAACGACGTGCCTTCATGTTTGGGAAGACATTTTTCATGATCTTTCCAAAGTCGGCAGCACTTAATGGATGGTAACCAAGATTGTCACAATAGCTCCTGCAAAAGAAGACGGGGCCAATTTAGACATGTGATAGAATTCAGCCTTACCTGGGATTGTGCTACTTTCAATACAATTTGAATCCCTTGATGAAGTGAAGCAATGGATTTTCATGTCACTCATCACAATTGACAGGATCATCACTCTTTGGAGATGTGTTAGCTGGTTAGCTGGTTTCACCACTGTCAAGGTACATGGTACTGCTGTCAATAGTATTCAAGAAATCTGCAATAATAAGATCATGTTGGTACAAAGGTTTTCAACCATGCTTTAAAATGAGTATCTCCAGTACTGATATTAAGTTTCCACATATGTTATCAGGTCACAAACCAGGATAATTTCCAATATAAAGATTATACATGTTTAACATTATTGATAACACAACAATATGTGATTAATTAATTAGGTACCAGGGATAGAACTCACAACCATGTGCTTGCCAGGCAGGTGCTATGCCACTGAGCTATATCCCTGGCCCATTTTTTTTTTTTTTTTTTGTGACAGGGTCTTACTATGCAGTTCAGGCTGGCCTTGAGCTCACTTCACTCACAATATCCTCCTGACTCAACCTCTTGAGTGCTGGGATTACACGCATGTGCCACCACACCCAGCCAATGTTACAAATTTAGAAACAGGATGTTAGAACTAAAAGGGATCTTACAGATCATCTGCACCAGTGCTACTTTGCTGATAAAGTTACAAACAAGGGCAGAAAGAAAGAGATTCTGAAGGTCTACTGTTTTCCCTTCCTTCTCCTAATACACCTTTAATTTAGTGAAAGTTTAGGGTTAGAAATGAATCCAGAAGTTGTGGAATTGTGGAGTTGGTGAATCCAGTTCAATTACTTGCCAAATATAGAGAGGGTCCTATTCTGAGGTCATGGATTGTTAACCTCAATGTGAATGCAGCTCTATGTTGTAAGGTAGCCCACCCAAACTGCAGGGATGTTTGCTCTTAAGGAAAAGAATTCTGAGAGCCTCTTTTCCACTAGGAAGGTTGAGCTATCCAATGATTCTGTTTTATATGCAACTTACAAATTTTTAAGGGATAAGCATTTATAATTTTGAAACTGGTGATTGACCACAAGCCATAGGTCATTATTCCAGGCCATGTGGAGCTCCTCTTTAGTTTACAGCTTATTTCCCTTATTTATAGCTTTAACTGCCATTATCAAACAAGATACAGTATCAACTCACACGTAACTCAAGTGTCAGATTACATTTATGCAACACTCAACAGAGGGACCCTAACACCATTGTCATTCTTAAAGTAAATTTTTTTCTCTTGTTCTTTATTTAAAATTATAGTTTTAAGATTGAAAATAAGCCAAATTTTCAACACAATTATTAAAAAGCACTCAAAATTCATGGTAGCAACGCTATCTTAGTTTTTTTTCATACTATTTATAAAATTAAATATATAAATTTAAGGTAAATATTTAATGGTGCAAAATAAAAACAAAACAAAAGATAAAATACAGCTATGTGACACTGAACCACAGCTGACATTTCTGAGTGCTTTTAAGTGTTATCTCATGTCTCCCCAACAACTTGAGGCAGGTATTTTTATTAAACTTATTTTGTAGCTGACAAACCTACGTATAGAAGTGTATCAGGAAAGGATTTTGTTTGATCTAATTAATTTCTCATAGATGAGATACTTGAGGAATACTTGGAATATAACCAAAATTACATGATCAATTTTTTTCTTAATATTTATAAAGAGAAGAGTTTGTTAAGAACTATCATTTTTCAGCTGGAAATGATGGCCTTTGCCTATCATCCTAGTACCCCGGGAAGCTGAGACAGAAGACTCATAAGTTCAATTCCAGTCTGGGTAATTTAGTGAGACCCTGACACAAAATAAAAACAAAAAGGGCTGGGAATATAGTTCAGTGAGAAGGGCCTTAGGCTCAATCCCTAGTAGCAAAACAAAACTAAAACTATTAAAAACCCTCTACTTACCTATACCTGCACAATTATTTTAGTAAGTCTCGGCATTCATGTATGTCAATAAATATAGGACTTTAGGAATGTCCTGAATATGTAGTGGAATTATATTCCCTTTAAAGTACAAATCAACTAAAACATCTGCTAGATAATCTGGAAGACAAAAGCAATACAAGAAGAATGGCCAGCAACATGATTTAGCCTGAGTCCTTGAAACTAAAATAATCACTGAAATCTTTTTTACTCTTTAAAGGTGTTATTAGATCCTGAGACAATGGAAAGATAATTCTTTGAAAGTGCTGGACTTAAACCATAAAATTTTGTCTTTTTCATATTATTCTCTGTTCTGAATACACAGTTGAGGCATGCTTATAGTGTACCAGGTGCTAGCATTTGGCAGGGACACTTGAGGACAGCACAGAAATGATGGTTGGGTATCCCAGGGGCAGCCTGGCTGGAAAAGATTATGCTGGGTCTAAACTGGGTGTAGTGGTACATATCTGTAATTTCAGCATTCGAGGAAGATGAAGGAGGAGTACTGTAAATTTGAGGACAGCTAGGGCAACTCAAGTGACTTAGTGAGACCCTGTATCCAAGTAAAAAATAAGAAGGGTTGAGGATGTAGCTCACTGAGAAGGCCCTGGGTTTGATCCACAAAAACAGAACAAAACAGGGAGGCATAATTCTGTTGGTTACTTATTCTAGTTTAGGCCCTAAATGAGAAATTTAGAGCTGTCAATACTATTAAACCAATCTTAAAATAAGATCAAATACCACAAGTATAATCTACCTACTATAATAATCATTTTTGTGGCAATCATACAATGAACAATATAGCTCAAAGTCTAACTGTTTGAAATCAACATTGATTTAAAGTACAGTTAATCATGTATACATATTAGGCAGGTGCTGCACCTATCTCTTCCTAAACAGGTCCTTCCTTTTAATTTGCTATTCTGTCCCACTGTTAAAGTGAGTGATCCTATGAAAACATTTATCCATAGTCAAGGATCTTTTTCTGAAGGATATGGACCTTATCCTAAAATTTATAAATTACTAATATAAACTTCAGGGATAGTCATCTGATAAATCCTCAATATTTTAAAAATGCAATTTGTGTCCTTCCTTAATCCGATTAAAAAGTAAAGTATAAAAGAAAGACTTATTTACTCACTATTGCCAATAAAAGAACTGTTTAATGACTATTCTTCAGTAAGTTTGGCTTGTTTTTAAGCAAAGTTGGAGATATACACAGATATTAATGTGATAACTGTTGATCACATGCATGTAGCACAAGCTTATTTATAACACTTTTTCATTTCTAGACTGTCTCAGTTCTTTTTAAAATTAACATACATAGTTTTCAGATTATGTGAGTATAGATATTAACCACCTGTAAATTAAGAATTAACAAGAAGGAGGGCTTGACCCAGTGAATTCCACAGTAAAGACTTCCTCCACAAGAAACAAATCCACTGTGAAAAGTCTTGTCCTTAGGGAGATAAAAGTGAGGATAAAATTGTCAAAGACCATTTTAGGTGAGTGTATTAAATTTGTGGCTGCTGAAGAATATGCGTAACAGTCAAAGCAAACAAGAAACTAACTGGGGGCTGGGGATTTAGCTCAGTGGCATAAGCACTTGCTTTGCAAGCGCAAGGTCGTGAGTTCGATTGCCTGTACTGCAAAAAACAAAAACAAACAAACAAACAAAAATAAAAAACCAAAAAACTAATTGGGAAGCAATTAGTTTGCTGGGAAAACAAGACGTCTAGAGATGCTTTCGACAAGCTGAGCATATTCCTGGGATCACAGAAAGCCACACACATGCAAACAGCTGTGGGCATGCTCTGGAGAAGGCCTTATGTTCTCACCTTTAGCTAAACTTGAGGCCTCTTGAAAGCAGGAAGTGACAGCTAAGGAAGAGTACTGAACTGTTAAGACTGAGGGTTAATACTGTATCCCAGTACACACAGAGCCCTTAGGCAAAGACTGGGAGATTTACTGGTTCCAAATGCTTAAGGAAATCTGTACCTAATGATTAGCTCACCAGAGTAACCTGAGTAGAAACTTCTGAAGACACACAAAACAATGAACACAAACCTTGTAATTCAGAAAAGGGACAATTACTACAACAACTAGCAATAACCATAAACCCTCAGCAGGGAATTGGATTTCTAGAGTACCTTACTACCTAATTTTAATGTGCACTCTGCAACAAAGAATTTTTGATATGCAAATAAACAAGCCATGTATCTTGGCTTTTGCATAGGAAATAAAATAATCATTAGTATCTGTGCTTGAGGAAGCTCAGATGTTAGACTTGCTATGTTTGAAGAGCTAAAGGAAATCATGTCTTACTAAATAGAAAATGTCAAGAAAGAGAAATGCACATGAATAAAGATTTTATATAAAAATGAATATATGATTCTTGAGTTGAAAAGTACAGAAACTGGAAAAAAAATTCAACAGAGGTGTTCAACAGCAAATCTGAACATAGGGTCAATAGAGATTAACTCCATCTGATGAACATAAACAAAAAATAAAGACAAAGAAACAGCCTCTCAGATCTGTGAGATAGAATCAAACACCAAAGTATACATAATGAAGAAAATGGAGAAAGAGGCCAGCAGGAGGAATATCAAAAAACAAGAGATAAAAATGTCCTATATATAATACAAACATTAAATTATATATCCAAAAAACGTAACATGCAAACAATAAAACTCAAAGAGCCACACAATCATTATCAAACACCAGAAAGAAAACACCAAAAACAGAATAGCCTGAAAGAGAAGAGATTCATCATACACAAACAAAAGTGACAGCTTATTTCTCTCAAGAAACATCAAGCCTAGAAGGTAATGAGATGACAAATAGTGCTCAGACTGTCAAGAATAAATTTTGTACCCAGCAAAACAAACTGTCCTTCAAAAGTAAAGAAGATTCGAGACATTCCCAGAAAGACAAGTAATGAGAGTTCAACATTAGCAGATCTGTCTTACATAAGCAAAAATAAAATGAAGGTTGTCAAGGATGTAGAGAAAAAGGAGCTTATACATTCTTGGTGGGAATGTAAATTAACAGACACCGTGAAAAATAGCGTGGTGGTTCCTAAAAAATTAAAAATGTATCTTCCATGTAATTCAGCTATGTTAGCAACGGCCAAGATATAGAATCAGCCTAGGTGTCCATGAACAGAAGAATAGATAAAGAAAATGTTATATAATGTAAATGTATATAAAATGTTATACATACAAATTAATTTTGTTTAATGACATATATATAAAATACTATTCAGTCATTAAAGAAATAACAAAGGCAGCCATTCATGCCTAAATGAAGAAACACTACAAAGGAATTCAAAATTTACTAATAAAGGTAACCTCATAGGTAAAGATAAAACAGAGTGTTTTCTTTGGGGGCTGTTTTGGTAACTGATATTCTCCTATGAAGATTGAGAGACAATCATATAAAACAACAACTAAAAATCTATGCAGTTGGGCATGGGATGCACACCTGTAATCCCAACACTTGGGAGGCGGAGGCAGCAGCATGGAGGCCAGCCTGGACTCTAAGGAGCTCAAGGCCAGCAAGACTCTGCCTCAAAAAGATACCAAAACAAAAAAAGAACAAAAACAAAATAAAAACTATCCAGATTGATACACAATACATAACAATGTAGAAGTTTTTGTATACTTATGAAATCTGCAATTAATCAATACTAGTTTTTTAAAATAAATTATGGTAATAGTAAAACCTAGGACAATCATCAAAGATTAAAATGTGTGTGTATGTGTATATAGTAAAAGCATGACAATAAATCAGTAAAAAATACCTATCTAATACAAAAGAAGGCAATCACGTTAAGAACAGTCACAATAAAGACGTAAGATATGTAGAGAAAGAATAGCAAAATGGCAGTTACAATTGGTAACTCTTCAATAATTATACTGAATGTAAATGCATTAAACTCTTCAACTAAAGCTAGGTATTGGTAGAACAGATTTACTGTAAATATGATCAAACTGTTATATACATAATACATTAACTTTGAATTCAGACATAAGTAGGTTGAAATAAAGGAATTGAAAAAGATTTTGAAAACCTACACTGTTATTCTTTTGAGTTTGTTGTTGGTGGTTTGTCTCTTTTGCTTTTTGTTTTTCTTTTGTCTGTTTATTTCTCTTAGATAAATAAATTTTTAAAAATAGAAAAAGAAAAACAATTTGCAAATAGTAACTAAAAGAACTGGCATAGCTACACTAACAATGAAAACAAAACTTTAACATAGAAATTGTTAATAAAGACAAATATGTTATTTCACAATGTGATCAAATCATCAAAGGCTAAAATACAGTAATAACTCAGTTCACAAACTTAGTTTGTTCTATTTTTGGAAAAGATAGCCACACCTGTCAACCACTGCAGAGTTTGCAAACAAAAAATATTGCCAAACACTTTTGTTTGTGAACCAAACTGCTAACAAAAGTGATCCTAAACTGAGGTATTACTATAATTGTAGCCTTTTATGCACCAAACAATACAGCCCCAAAATACATAAAACAAAAATTGACAAAAGGAGAAATAAGACAGTAATAGTTGGAGACTTCACTGTCTCATCTTCAATTATAGACGGAATGATTGATACAAAAGGTCAGTAAAGACACAGAGGACATGAACCATGCTATAAACCAACTAGACGTAACACACACCTACAGAACACTCTACTTCCTAATAGAATATACATAGCACAGTACATAAGTGCATATGGGATGTTTTCCAGAACATTTTAAGTTACAGAAATAGTCTCAATAAATTAAAAAGAAAAATCATACAAAGTATTTTCTCTGACCATAAGTGAATGAAATTAAAATTTTATCACCAACTCGAGTAGAAATGCACAAATATGTGGACACCAAATGATACATTCTAGCTGATCAATGAAGAAATCAAGAGAAATAAAAAAATTAAGAAGTAAAATGAAAAGACATTTTACTATAAAATTTGAGGGATTTAGAGAAAGCAATTCTTAGTAGAACACTTATAGTTAGTTACACATTCCAATGAGAAAAGGCTTCAAATTAATAACCTAACCCTCCATTTCAAAAAAATTGAGAGAAAGCTAAACTCAAAACAAACAGAAGAAACTGATATTAGTGTAGCAGAGTAGGGAAAAAGGAAAAATACTAGAAACAAATCATCTCAAAAGTTGGTTCTTTGAAATGATCAACAAAACTGAAGAGGGTGGGAAGAAATAAATAAAGATCAGGAACTTAAAAAAGGAATATTACTACTGAAGTTACCATAAAAGTGCTGTGAAGTAATATGAAAAACTGTATGCTATCAAACTAGATAATCTATGTGAAATGGACAAAATTCCAAAAATAAGTTACCAAAATGGATTAGAACAGAAATAAGGCAATCTGACCTATAATGGAATGACTGAATTAGTTAAGTTAGAAGTACCTACAAAGAAACTCCAGTTCATATGGCTTCACTGGTAAATTCAAGCAACTAAAAATATCTCACAAACTTTCATAAAACTCAATATTATAAGGCCGGCACTACCCTGATACCAAAATGTGACAGAGACATGACAAGAAAACAATAGAGCAATATTCTTTATGAATACTGACACAAAAATCCTTAGCAAAACATTGACAACTAGAATCTAGCATGTACATAATGAATTATAAACAATGACAGTGTGATTCATCTCAGAAATGAGTCACTACAACATACAAAAAACAATGTATAATATAATATCACCAGGTGTGGTGGCACACACCTATAATTCCAGCACTCAAGAGGCTGAGGCAGGAGGATCATTGTGAGTTCCAGGCCAGCCTGGGCTACATAGTGAGTTCAAGGCCAACATGAACTATAAGGTGAGACCCATTCTCAAAATATAAGTATTTATTCATTTTAACTGCATAAAGAAAATAAATTCAGTATGATCAGCTCAGAGGCAGAACAAGAATCCAACAAACCTGTAACAGAATGAAAATTTCTCAACCTGATAAATGTACAACATAATACTGAAAGATTTTTCCTCCAGATCAGGCAAAGATAGGGTTTGTCCACTGTCACTATTTCTACTCGACACTGTACTAGAGAGTCTACTGAGGGCAAGGAGGCACAAAATGATATAAGACATTCAGATTGGAAAGAAAGACATAAAATTAATTCTGTTTTCAGATAAGATTTTCTTTATAGAAAATCCTAAGAAATGAACTAAAAACCTAGTGTTAATAAACTAGTTCAGCAAGACTGCAGGATATGGGTTCAGCATTCAAAAAAATCAGTCTTACTTCTATACACTAGCAATAAACAATTCAAAACAATTAAAATTCCACTTATCAAAAAGAATAAAATATTTAGTAATAAGTCTAATAAGAAACAATGTAAGATCTGTACATGAAAATTACAAAACACTAAATGAAATTAAAGATGATATATGTATAAGGAAAGATCATCTATGTTCATGACTTGAAATACACAATATTGTACTGATAGCAATAATCCCAAACTGATATAAGACTCAATGTAATCCTTATAAAAATTTCTACTACCTGCCTTACAGAAACTGACATGTAGTGCTAAAATTCATACAGAAATTTATGCAACCCAGAAAATAATCTTGACAAATGAAATTGGAGGAATTTTAAATTGCAACCCAGAAGACTTAAAATAATTTTGAAGAATGAAATTGGAATTCCTCAATTTTAAATTTTACCACAATGCTAGAATACAGTGCTGCCAAAAAGATATATAGGCAATGAAACAGAATTCTATGTCCAGAAGTAAGTCTATCTATGGTCAACAAAGGTCCTTCAAATGTGCTTAAGACCACTGAATATGGAAGTAGTCTTTTCAACAAATGGTACTGGAATAAAGGGATATCTGAGTGTAAAGGAATGAATCTGGGCATTTGTCTCATCCTTCATACCAAAAATCAACTCAAAATACAAAGATCCACATGTATGAGCTAAACCTATAAAACCCACGATGGAAACATAGTGTCAATCTGCACCAGCCAACAGTCTCTTAGATATGACATCCCAAAGTAAATGAAAACAAAGAAAATTTCATCAAAATTAAAAACTTGTTTATCAGAAGACATAAGCAAGTGAAGACAGCCAACAGAATGGGAGAAAATATTTATCTAGTAGGGATTTCATATCCTGAATATATAAAGAACACATAACTAAACAATAAAAGAAAATATAAGTAGGCAAAGAATTTGAAAGATTTTTTTTTTCTTTAAAGAAAACATACAAATGGCCAATACATGCAAGAAAACACGTCGAGCATCATAAATCGGAGCAATCTAAATCAAAACTATAACTACTTCATTTGCATTAGAATGGCTATAATAAGGCCAGAGACAAGGACCACAGAAGATGCAGTTTACCACTCTTAGAAGTTCACTGGTAGAAATATGAATGGTGCATTTTAAAAAATAATTTGGCAATTCTTCTAGAAGTTAAACAGAATTTCCTGATAAGTCAGCAATTCTACTTCTTGTTATATGCCCAAGTGAACTGAAGATGTACATCCACACAACAGACAATGTTCATAGTAATACTCACAAAAACCAAAAACTGGATGAACCAAATTGTTCAACTAAGGTAGGGATAAACAGAATGTAGTACTGACTGAGGTATGCCCTACCTGAAATGCTTGAGACTAGAAATGTTTTTGATATCTTATGAACAGGAGTAAGAAATACTGCTTATATGAGTGCTGAATGCTGTCAAATATTTAAAGAGTATGTGAAGACCATTTGTTGCCCAAAACAAACAATGTAAGGAAAACAAGAAACAGGATAACTAGAATTGGTCATAATTAATGTGTTATAGTTGTAGAATATGTTGGCATTTCTGTAAGCAAATATCCCATCATTATTTTACAAAGAAAAGGTCAAAATAGCAATGAAAATAGATTAACTGGCCTATGCCAAAATTAAACTTTTGTGCATTAAATAATTGAATTAACAGTGAAAACAACTTTTACTTTTCACAGCTGAATAGGTTTTTCATTCCACAGAATGAGGAAAGTCTTCAAATCATTTATAAGAGACATCTAGAAAGAACACATAACTCAACAACATAATCCAATCTTGAAAATGGGCAAAAGAAATAAATACGCGTTTCTCCAAATAAGACATACTAATGTCAATGAACACATAAAACTATATTTAATACCTTAATCTTTCTAGAAATATACATCAAAACACAGTGAGGTAAAGATACTACCTCATACCCCAAAGGATGGCTATATCCAAAAAAATTACTGTTAAAAATTGAATCAGAAAAGGCACTGGTGGCAGCAAGGGCATGGGTGGTCAGTAGCGGAGAGATGGTGCCCAGTGGAAGGAAGCAGCCCGGCAAGGAGGTCAAGGAAGCCCAGGAGCACCTACATCCTCAAGATGAGCACAAGCTGAGCGGCTCTGAGGACAAGGATTAGGACAAGGATTAGGCAGCACCTGCAGGAAAGGTTCCAGCAATTGATAAGTGGGAAAAAAAGGTCTTCTGCAGAAATACTTGAAGATATAGGGGGTGAAGTACAGATTGTGCTGGAAAAATTTGGAGCTGACATTAACAAGACTCTCCTTGCCAAGAGAAAAAGACTAGATAGAAGTGTACACCAAGGCTTCTTTCAAATCCACTAGCCAGAAAATTGAACATGTGTAGAAAACATAACAAAACAAAGGCAGACACTTAACTAAGAGTATTCTGAGCAGTTCTTGACTGTGTTTCAGCAGTGGCATACAGATCTGAAGAAAGTGAAGGAACAAGAAGAGAAACTGGTGAGCATAATGTGACAACAACAAAAGGTTTTCAACAGTCTAGAATTGCTCAAATCTAGAGAGTGAAAACAGACTGTTGTACATGCAGTACATAGAGTTTGGAGGACTTGGAGAACCATCATAATCTACTTAGTAGTACACAAAATGAACTTAAAACAGAAATGGATATGTTGCAAAAAAAGATTATGATGGAAACTCAGCAGCAAGAGAGATGGCAAGTGTTCACAAGTCTCTTTGGTTCATGTAATTCTTGATGACTCTTTGGAGACAGAACCTGACCCTAAGTAACCTGACCTAAGTGACACAACTGTATCATTAGCTAAGAGACACAGAAGTCTTTAGAGTAGCTTACAAATCCCAGTTAAATTTAACATCTTTAGTAATAGAAGTTCTAGTTTAAATTGTAACATCTTTAATCATTACCATGTTTAAGTGTAAGACCTCCCCTTCTACTTAACTTCCAAATAAAATCCAAAGTTACATGAGGAGCAGTTATTCTTAAATTGTATGTGACAAACTTTTCGCTCTTTAGTTGTAATAGTGAATTTTTCTAGCACTGTTAACTTTTGTCAATAAAGAATATTCAAATTTTTTTAAAAAAATGGAATTAGAATTCTTGAACACTGATGGCAGCAATGTAAAATGGTAATAAAATACATAAAATTTAACCCTAACCCTCAAACAGTTTTAATGGTTTAATGGTTATGGTTCAATGGCATTAAGTACATTCACGCTATTTTGCTACCATCAACTGCCATCCCATCATCTCTTTTCACTTGGCAAAACTAAAGCTCACTACTTATAAAACTGAGTATCTTTAGTTACTCAGTAGTACCACATACTACTTTCTATCTCTTATGACAGAAACTTCTCCTGTCATAAGAGAGGCATCTGCCCAAAAAACTTAAAAATAGAAATGCTATATGAGCCAGCAATTCAACACCTGGACATACACTGAAAAGAAGTCAGAGGAGGGACTCAAACAGGTATGTGCATACCATACCCACGCAGTAGCATTATTCACACAGTCAAAAGGTAGAAGCAACCCAGTTATCTATCAACAGAAGAAAGGATGGGCAAACTGTGGTACATAAATGAATCGATATACTAAGATAGCCTTCAAAGGAAAAAAACTCTTGACATATACTAAAATATGGATGAACCGTGAAAACATGCTGAACGAAATAAACCAATCGCTAAAGGATAAATACTGTATGAGTCACTTAGATGAAGTAACTTACTAGACAGTCAAATGCAGAGAAACTGAAAGTAGTATGTTGGCTGCTAGGAGCTGGGAGGGAGAAGTAATCTAGAGTTATTGTTTTATGAGTACTGAGTTTTAGTTTTGACAAGTGAAAAGAGACATGAGAATAGACAGCGATGATAGCAAAACAATGAGAATGTACTTAGTGTCAATGAACTGTGTTTAAAAAAAGATTAAGATTAGATCACTGGGTTTGGGATTTAGCTCAGCGGTATAAGCGCCTGCCTTGCAGTCGCATGGTCCTGAGTTCAATCCCCAGTACTAATAACAAAAAAAAAGGATTAAGAAATTTTATGTATTGGGCCAGGGAGACAACTCAGTGCACAGTGCCTGCTTGCCAAGTGGAAAGTCCTGAGTTCGAGTCCCAGTACTCCCTTGAAAAAGGTATTTTATGTATTAAAATTGTTAAATATTACTATGACTTTATTAATAAGCAACACCAAATGGGTTAAAAATGTTTATATTTGGGAAGAAGAAATAAAAATAAATATTTAAAAGGTGCTTTAGAAAAACAGAAGTCAGTATAGTTAATTTCAAACGCATAACGTAAATCAATGAATTTTTTTTTTTACTTTTCCTCTTTTCCCTTATTACATTTGAATTCTAACAGTCATGTTTAGCCACAGTAGCTCATTTTGGAAATCAACAAGTAAAACTGGGTCAATAAGGGATTTAGAAGGAGTGGGGGGGTCTCTGATATTACAGAACTTTCAAAAAGAACAATTAAACTCTCTTGCTGAAATCACTGTTAACTGGAAATTGTTACATACACATGAACTTACTCATTACTAGTTAAGGATTTAAAAAAAATCTTTTGTAACAGCACCGCCATATTTCTACTTTTTCTTTCTCCATCCCTTCAAAAGTTGCTTGTTTTTTCTCTATCCTTTTAAAATACTAGTCTCCAGTCCAAGTCATTATGTACCATCTAATACCTTTCAGAGCACTGCATCTAGGTTTCATTCTCAAATATAGAACAGCAAATGTCCTGCAATAGGTCCTAAATACCCTAATGACTGACAAATAGACATTTTTTTTCTTTACTTGAGTTCCGATAGGCACAAGACTGGTGTGAACTCCCTTTCTTAGACTATATCACACTTCTTAGTTTTTCATTTAAATTTCTCATTTTGTGTTACTCTGCCTAAACCCTAAATACTAATTCTCAATTATTTCTCACTTTCTGAGCTGTTGTGTACTTGATTTTCAATGACGCTTTATGGCCTTCACAGGGGACGAAGTCTAATCTAGTGAACTTTCCCCCTGAACTGTGTAACAAGCCTGTGCATATTATCTGGTATTGCACTCATCACCTGAGATGTCTATCTGAATCCTTAGCCTGCTGAGAAAATTCTACTCCATTTTTATGATTTCATACAAGTCACCTCATCTGCCTTCACCGAACTGCGGTGGTTTTAACTCTTTCTTTGTGCCCCACTCATTAGATTTTTCTTTCTTTTTTTTTCTTTCCTATTTCAGAGTAGGGGCTGTACACTCCCAATGTTTGATAACCTAATGACTGATTTATTAATCAAAACAGTACTAATTTGTGCCTTATCTCTTTGTGTGTAGAAGCAATATTGAATTCTTGTTTTAATTAAAATAAAAAGTATTGAGTAGCTATTGACTTACATGTTATTGTAAGAGCAGGTGAAAAAAAAGGCAGAGCAAGTACTGTATTGATAACTAAAAGTTTCAGAGGACTCTGATATTAAATGAGGAGACTTGGTGTCTCGTTGAAAAAAGAGTTCAGAGGCGCAGATGAAGAAAAAAAATGAGAAATCTGTGATAATTCAAGAGGAAAAGAGGAAAGAAAATGCAGATCAACTATACTCTTAGTTCTAAAAGAAACTGTGACAAGCATCTTTATTTGTGAGAGACTAACACACTGCTCACCTTCAACTGATCAGACAAAAAGGAGTAATGGTTTTGGATACAGAATTGAAAGACATGAAAAATTTAAGAGTATATTTTGTAGATATTAATGAATACACAGTGTGATATAAAGAGAATGTGTAGAAATATTTATAAAAACTGATTTACTAGACTAAAAGTATACTTCAATATTAAAAATCAGAAATTAAGCCACATTCTCGAACCATAACACAGATAATCAGAGATTAATAAGATATACAACAAAGAAAAGGTATATGAAAAGTTAAGAACGAAACAAAAAATACCCCACTTTTTATTAATTTGGATCAAGGAGAGTATCAATACTGTAGTTTCCTGCTATAGAAGACAATGGGACTTCTGACAACTCAGACCCATGCCAATGGATCAGTCAAAATGAATGCAGATTCATAGATATAAATTTTCAAATGTTAGACATAAAAGAATAAAATAAATTATTGTTATATTTAAAGAGTAAGAGAAAAACATCCAAGAAATCAGGAGGAACAAAAAGGAAAATAAAAAACTTTTTCTTGACAAAAGAAATTATATTAAACTAAACTGTGGCCTAGGAAAACTTGAAGAAGAGTACAGAAGTCTCAAACTATAAATATCAAAAGACAAAATATAGAATATATTAAATCAAAAATTAATACATTACTATGTTTATATGAAAATATGAAAAACAAATTATCAAAATTGACAAGTGAAGTTAAAACTAACCAAAATGAAACAAAAATATTTCAAAAAAATTTCCCAGAAAGGGATCCAGCTAGATGGTTTTCAAATTCTCTAAAAGTTTTTTAAGGACAAGTAATTGCCAAGCTATGAAACTGTTCCAGAGGACAAAAAATTAGGGAGAGTTCCAAATTCATTTTACAAAGCTGGCCTACCCTCAAATAAAAACATGATAAAGCATAAAATAAATTTATAGATCAAATTCACTTATTAATACAAAGATCCTAAATAATATACCTGAAAACACAACACAAAAATATATGATCTTGATAGAAAGTTCATTTTATGAATGAAAACCTTGTATGTGTATTAGATAATATCTTTATAAAATATAGCACTAAGTCAAAAAAGCAGTGCAGGGCCAGGGATTTAGCTCAGGGGCAGTAAGTGCCTGCTTGGCAAGCATGAGGCCGTCAGTTCGATCCCTGTTATCAAAAAAAAAAAAAAAAAAAAAAAAGCAGTGCAAAATAATCTCAACAGATGCCAAAAATGTGATCAATTTTATGTCCATTTCTTATAAAAATAAAACACTGGTCAAGTACAAATGATATGTTCTTTATATTAGAAAACTTACTGTAACAGGAAATGATGTTTACTGTAACAGGAAATGAGTGGTACCCTGGTTCACAAAATTGATTCTTTACACAATTCTAGTCACAAACCAATTTTGGACAAGAACCCAAATCAACTTCAATGGTTAGATTCAGGTTGACTTTAGAGGAAAATTCGATTCTGTTCATGATCAAAATAGTGGAGAGAATTCAGTTCATGAACTAAGGTACCACTGTATACTTTAAAGTTGGAAGGCAACAATGCTAATGTGCAGTAATAATACAAAGACAATGGACAAAGCACACAGGATAAGCTAACGATAAAAGTTAGAAGTAAACACTAAATAAGGAACAAAATTCACTAAGTATAAAATGTACAATATTTAAACTTTCTAAAACAAGCAACAAAACAATGGAAAATGTATTTTTTAATAATATAAATAACAAAAATTACCAAGGAATAAACATAATAAGAAAAATAAGTAAAATTTACTGATGGGCATGATAGACAGAAGTAAATTGAACATTTCTAGTCTAAACTTCTAAAAATAAAATTTTAGAAGTAGCCAGGGAGCACTGGTGCGCCTGCCGAAGGCCTGCCCAGTGTACTCCACCTAGCTGGGCAGCTTCAGTGCACCACTCTGGACCTGGTAAGGACCCACCCAGTGACTCCAAGTAGCTGGGGAGCATCGGTGTGCTACGTGGGACCTGCTGAAGGTTTGTGTAGCGTACTCCACCTGTCTGGGGAACCTCTAAAAGCAGACTTAGGACCTGGTAAGGCCTGCCTAAAGAACCCCACTCAACTGGGTATCCCCACACAACCTAGTGCAGACAGCCATCCTCAACCCATGAAGCAACTGAGACTCTGCATTTGGCTGCCCCAGGGGAATACTGGAAAAATGACAAAATGAAAAAGCAAAACACAATCTCAAACCTCCAGCCCATCCCAAATAAAACTAAGAGACATGAACATAGAATAAAGTGTAAGTCACATAACTGAATCTGAAATGATACCAACTAAAGTAAAGAAAACAACTCCATGAAGCTATAAAGGAAATCAGATCAGAAATAATCTCTTGTGTAAAACAACAAGTGGTAAATGTAATGAAAGAAATGCTGAACAATCTAAAGAAAACATAGTTAAAAAAAAAAAGAACACTAGAAAATGACGGAAACCTTTAATGAACAACATAAGAATCAGAATGTATGAAACAGATTCAAAGACATCCAGGAAATCGAAAATTCCATTGAAAGGTGGCAAAACCACCTAAACAAATGTGAAGACAGATGCTCAGACCTCGAAGACAAGATTGTAGTAAGTGACCAGGAAAGGAAAGATTTTTTAAAAATAACAAGGAACCATGATGTAAGTTGAAAGGTGTAAATGAAAAATGTGACAACACAAATAATATAAAAAAAAATTTATAGACGTAATAGCAGAAAATTTCCCAAACATGGGAAAAGAAACTGACATACAGATAAGTGAAGCATATAGAGCTCCAATTAGCCATAACCAAAATCAATCTATACCCAGACATATAATAATCAACATCCCAGAAATTCAACATAAGAACAGAATATTAAAAGCTATTAGAGAAAAGAAACAAATCACCTATAAAGGAAAGCTAATCAGAATCACAGCAGACTTCTCAACACAATCAAATCAAGAAGAACATGGAGTGAAGTACTTCAAATCTTAAAATGACTTCCAACCCAGATTGATGTACCCTAAAAAAGTGTCCTTCAAAACTGATGGATAAGTAAGATACTTCCAAGACAAAGAACAACTGAAGAACTTCAGGACCAACAAACTAACCTTATAAAAAATACTGAAACATAGTCTAGATAGACATAAAAATGAATACAATTTCAAGAATACCAACAGAAAAAAAATACCAAGCAGGGAAAACAATTAAAACAGTGGGGAAAGGAAAAGAATGAATGGCAGAAAGATAACATGACAAAAAATAAGCCAATATTTATCAGTTATAACCATCAATGTAAATGGCCTCCATTTACCAATTAAAAGAAACAAATGGGCAGAATGGATCAGGAAACAACATCCAACAATATGCTGTATACATGAAAGCCATCTTACCCAAAAGGAAGTTCACAGATTGAAAGTCAAAGAATGGAAAACAATACCAACAAGAATCCCCTCCCCCCAAAAAAGCAGGGGTAGCTATTCTGTTTGCAGACAACATGAAGTTCAAACCAAGAATGACCAAAAGATAAATAAGGTCACTACATAGTGGTTAGGGGAAAACTTCAAGAGGAAGAGATAACAATCTTAAATATATATGCACCAAATATGGGAGCACCCAGCTATATAAAACAAATATTCATATTCATAGACATGAAAAATCAAAGAAGCAGTAACACAATTATAATGGGAGACCTTAACACCCCACTGACCCAAACAAACAGATCAACTAGGCAAAAAATCAATAAATAACAGAACTCAATCAAACTTGTGAACAAATGGACTGAGTAGATGAGTACAGTGTTCCACCCAACAATATCAGAATACATGTTCTTCTCAGCTACACACGGGACATTCTCTAAAATAGACCATATGCTAGCCCATAGAACCTGCTTAGTAAGTGCAAAAGAATAGAAATTATCCCACGCATGTTATCTGACCATACTGCCATGAAACTAGAAATTAATGAAAAAAGAAACTGCAAAAACTCCACAAACACATGGAAATTAAACAATACACTCCTGAACATTCAGTGGGTCACAAGAAGAAATTAAAGAGTATCTACAAGCAAACAAAAATGCAAATGCAACTCACGGGAACCTGTGTGGATGCAATGAAAGCAGTCCTCAGAGGGAAATTTATTGCAGTGAATTCCCACATCAGGAAAACAGAATGAACACAAATAAATAACCCGATGCTACACCTCAAACATCTAGAAAAAGAAAAGCAAGTCAAGCCTAAAGCCAAAAGTAAAGAGGAAATTATAAATATCAGAGCAGAAATTAACAAAATTGAGACTATGAAAACAATACAAAGAATTAATGAATCGAGTTGGTTTTTTGAAAGAATACATAAAATTGATAAGCCCCTATCCAGCTTTAAAAAAGGAAAGAAAAAACTCAAATTCATGCAATAAGATATGAAAATGGAGAAATCACTACAGATCCTGTGGAAATACAGAAGATCATCAATATCTACTTTGAAAATCTTTACTCTCATAGGTTCGATAACACAGAAGAAATGGACAGATGCCTAGAAACATATGAGTTACCAAAGGTGGATCAAGACCATGTAAAACTGCTGAATAACCCAATTTCAGTTAATGAAATTGAAAATTTAATTAGAACCCTACCAACAAAGAAAAGCCTAGGTCCTAATGGATACGCTGCGGAATCCTACAAGACACTTAGGGAAGATTTAATGCTAACACTCCTCAAACTCTTCAATGAAAGAGAAAGGGAAGCAACTCTTCTTAACTCATTCCTGGAAACAAATATTACCCTAATACCAAAACCAGAGAATGACCCAACCAAAAAAGAGAATTACAATCTTCCTACTGAACACAGACACAAAAATCCTTAACAAAATACTGATGAATAGAATACAACAAGTCATCAGGAAGATAATACACCATGACCAATTGAGAGTCATTCCAGGAATGGAGGGATGGTTCAACATAAGCAAATCAATAAACGTAATATACTACAGCAACAGAACCAAAGATAACAATTAAATGATCATCTCAATGTATGCAGAAAAGGCTGTGGATAAAGTGCAATAATCATTCATGATAAAAACCCTAAGGAATAGATGGTCTTTATCTCAATCTGATAAAAGCCATTTATGACAAATGTACAGCCAGCATCATACTAAATAGTCAAAAACTTAAAGCTCTCACTCTAAAATCAGGAACACGACAAGGTTGTCCACTATCACAACTCCTATTCAATATAGTTCTGGAAACATTAGCCAGAGCAATCAGACAAGAAAGAGAAATAAAAGAAATAAAGATAGGAAAGGAAGAAGTTAAATTATCATTATTTGCAATGATATGATACTCTGCAAAGAAGATCCCCAAAACTCCACTGAAAGACTTCTAGATGTAATAACCAAATGTAGTAATGTAGCTGGATTCAAAGTCAGCACTTAAAAATCATTTGCATTCCTATACACAAACAACAAGCTCACTGAGAGAGAAATAGGGAAACCACAGCATCCAAAAAAACATCACAATAGCATCCAAAAAAACAAAAGTTAGGAATCAATCTAACAAAGGAAGTAAAAGATCTATACAGTGAAAATTACAGTACTCTGAAAAAAAAAAAAAGATTTTACAAGGAAAGACATTCCTTGTTCATGGATAGGAAGAACAAACACTGTGAAAATGGCCATTTTCCCAAAATCATTATACAGGTTTAATACAATTTCAATCAAAATACCATTAGCATATCTCACAGATCTAGAGAACTATCCCTAAAATTCATCTGGAACCAGAAGAGACCTCGAATAACAAAGCCAATTCTGGGCAACAAAGGGAAGGCAGGAGGCAACACAATCCCTGACTTGAAATTATACTACAAAGATACTGTGACAAAATCAGTATGGCACTGGAATAAAAACAGATCTAAAGATCAATGGAATAGATTAGATGATACAGCCACAACTCCAAACACACTCAGCCACTTTATCTTTGACAATGGGGCCAAACATGTTTACTGGAAGAAAGATAGACTCTTTAATAAGTGGTGTGGGAATACTGGCTTTCCGTATGCCAAAGACCAAAACTAGACCCATGTCTATCACCATGCACGAAAGTCAAAATGGATTTAAGATTTAAATATTAAGACAGAACCACTAAATTTGTCGGAAGACAAAGTAGGTAGAACATGTAGATAGACATGTGGATAGGCAGAGAATTCATTAACAAAAATCAAACTGCATGTGAAATACGTGCCAGAATTAACAACTGGGATCTCATCTATTAGAAAGTTTTTGTGTATCAAAAGAAATCTCCAACAAAGTGAAAAGAAAACCCATGAATTGGGAAAATATCTTAGCCAACTGTCCCTCAGACAAAGGACTGCTATCTAGAACTTATAAAGAATTAAAAAAAAAAAAATCAAGCCCCTAAAATTCAAGAACCCAATCAAAAAATGGGCATCTGAGAGGAATACACATTTCTCAGATGAAGAAATACACATGGCAAATAAATATATGAAAAAATGTTCAACATCAGTGGTCATTTGGGAAATGCAAATTAAAACAACACTGAGATCCCATCTCACTCCAGAAAGAATGGCCAAGATCAAGAAGTCAACCAACAACAAATGCTAGAGGGACTGTGGGGGAAAAGGAACTCTTCTCCATTGTTGGAGATTGCCTGCCAGGCAAGTGCAAGATCCCAAGCTTGATTTCTGGTACAAAAAAAAAGAATATATGAATATCCTGGGTTCCCTTGTTAGTCCATTATAAAAAATCATATATTCATTTGAGCAATTTGTATTATTATCCGAGGAAACTAGCAAGACATCTTAGCATAATTAGTTTCTCAACATTTCACACTGCAGGCAACTTTTATAATTTTAAAGCTATAAGAAATTTCATTCATCTCCAATTGCTTCATTTTTACAAATGCGCCAACTGATAAAATGAATAGTTAAGAAGCTTGTCTAGCTTGTGTACATTTACTGACCAAACCCATTCTCTTTATCTTCAATCTAGGGTTTCTTCAACACATCTCACAAACCTGTTGGGTACTTATAGTCTTTTACTGGATTATATTTGGTTTTCTGAAGTTGTGGAAGGTCAGTTCTATTTTAATTAACTTGTGTTCCTAATGAGGCCAGAGGCTGTGCCCCTCTTACCCATCACAGATGCAGAATTTAGCAGGTCTGGCACACAGTGTGTATTTCATAGACTGTTGTAAATTGAGAGAATGAATAACTCAGATCACATGAACACTCAGTTTTAACCTTTCTAAAGATAAAGAAATGCTAAAGTTTTCTAGTTTAACTCCACGTTCTTGATTATTTCAGATATTGTTCTTCAACCTGTTTTTCCAGTTCTATTATGTTTCTTTTTTTTTTTTTGGTGCCAAGGATTGAACTCACAACCTCGTGTTTGCCAAGTAGGTACTTATGCCACTGAGCTAAATCCTTGGCCCTTATATTTCTTTTAAGAAGATAAGAATTTAGAATGAAGGTAGAAAGCGTTTTTTCTATAAACCAATAATCTCAGTAACATAGTTCCTTTGCACTGTCTTATACCACTGATTAACAACAGCACTTACTTGATAGTTTTCTTCCAAATTACACAATTACTACACATTGTAGGTTAGCCTTTTTTTTTGGGTCTTTTTGAGACAGGGCTTCACTCTGCAGTTGAGGTTGGTCTTGAACTCACTTTGTAGTCTAGGCTGGTCTCATACTCACAGTAATCCTCTTGTCTCAGTCTCCTAAGTGCTAAGATTACAGGTGTGTGCTGCCACCCTGTTAAAATAAATTCTCCCTTTCAAATAAATTATAAAAATTTAACTGAGCCTGGATTTAGCACCTTTTTTATGTTTTTTATATCTAGAATTATCTTTCCATCTCCATATTTTTGTTTCAGTATTTAAATAAATTACCTATATAATCTGTTTGTGTTCAGTATGTTCAAGTCACTGAATTCTCTTATCTTTGAATAACTACTCACATTTTTTAGTTGGCACGGATGATTAAAAGAATTTCAGTTTAATGAAAATTGTTTTTAAAAGGTCCAAGTAAAACATGTTTTTTTCTTGCTGATCTGTTTACTGTCTTCCACTGTCCCTTGAAGCCCAGATACATTCTTCCTGTGAGCCTTAAGAACACTACAAGAATCCTTTTATTCAAAAATCCTATGCTATTATCCTCTATCTGTAGACATCCTGAAAAACTCTTAAATAAACACCAAAAAACAAAACAAAACAAAACAAAACAAAACCCCCTTTATTCCGGATACTGCCCTATATTATATACTATTACAGAGCTGGGAAAAATCTTAAGAGATTTCTTAGTACAATTCCCAAACATGGGTCTGATATTCACCAGTGATAAATCATCGTGGACTAGTATAGTGTTTAACTCTTCTATCATGGCATGTTTTATACATATTATACTTACTTATATTCATCATAGACTTCCTGTTTGGGCAGTGAAGTCTCAGGATGTTCCTCTAGAGTATTCCGAATCCAAGAAAAGGCATGCATTTGCTGTGCCCGACTAGATGACATGGCATTCTGATCACTAATCATAAAACAAAAACAGATTTTAGCTGAACTAGACAGCAATTTATTAATCATTTTTGAGTCAGATCTAAATATTCTATTAAAGAACTATGTACAAACATGAAAACTGACCAAACCAAACCCTAATGTATATACAAATTTCCCACCCATGGTTGTGAGCCATAGGAGGTGGTGCAATGACAATGTAAGGTACTGGTTTTGATGACATTACATCTGATGGTTATCTGCTCACTTATTTGTTCATTTGCCTATACTCAGAAATCATGAAACTTTTAAAAAAGATATTATGGAAACTTTTTCTTTCTTTTTTTTTTTTTTTTTTGGGTACCAGGGATCAAACTCACGCCTGCAAGCTTACAAGGCAGGTGCTTATGCCACTGAGCTAAATCCCCAGCCCCAACTTTTTCTATTTCTTCAGTCTACTCAAAGAATATACTATATGGAAATAACTACCATGAAATGTTACAACAGCACTCTATCTCCAGAATGGAATTCAAATCAGAGATCCTAAAAGGATCTACAGTCCTTGCTGCAACTACACCCTTACCCAGGCTAACATGTCCACTAAACATCCTCAGGTTTTATTACGTGACAGAATCCTTTATAAATTCACCCCATGAACTGAGCATCAGTGATAGCATGATGAAAGCTACTTTACTGATTCACCTCAGCTACCATAAGTATACTTTATTTAATTTTAAAGAAGATACTGAATAACACCTTCTTTGTGCTTTAAGATACCCAAGGTCCTAAAACATACTTATCATGAATTCATGTTTCATTCTAGTAATCTTTTTTCTTTTATGTTATGTGATGTGCTTATCTGATGGTGCCTTAAAAAAAAATTCCTGCACCTCTTTCTTGCAATATTTATCCATTTATTCTTTCATTTTCTGTTCAGCCTTTGTAATTCCTCATAATGCATTAATATAACAATCTGCCTATAACACTTAAATCACATTTTATAGCAAATACTCAGTTGCATAAATGAACTAGCAAAACATGCAGGTATATACTTAACTAAATATCATCAGACTCAAATGATCTATTATTTTATCATTCTGTTTTATGATGATTTTAGGAAATTTTTATAATTTTAAAACTACAGCACATGTAACACACATACATCCCAGGGATGTCCTATGAACAATGTAATTATGGCCAAGACAAAAATAGGTATACCTTTTCTCTCCATTGCTGAGACCAGAAGGCAGCTGAAGGTAGAGGTAGAGTTTCTCTAAGTCTGTAAACTTCTCAACTTCTTGCTGGTTACAAAGAATTAAAAAGAAGAATAACTTTTAATAACATTTGTTTTCCTCCCAACAAAATGTACTGATCTCTCCCTGATTTTAAGTTTAAATTTAAAACAGAAGCAACTAATCACCCACCAACTGAAACAAAATCTGGACTTTTTTCTTTCCATTAAAGTAATACAATTAGATTGTGAAATGCTTGCATTGCATATAACAAATTAACAGACTATGGTATTTCCCAATTCTTACAGTTATAAATAAAATCAAAGATCAATACTAGAGCAAAGATCCTCATTTTAATCTCACTTTAAAGGAGGATAACTGCTGTACAAGGAGTTAAGAGAAACATTTGCTAGATAAGCATTAACTGCAGTAGCTATGGCTCTGGCGAATTCTTGTAACTGTAAAATAGCGGACATTTCTAAGTCCTTTCCTAACTTTCAAATATCTAGAACATGTGATGGATGTGGCTGCTGTTACCTATGGATAAAACAGGTTAAACACACTGAAATACAACCAATGACCCCTTCTGGACTATGCAGATGCCATTATTCTTAGTCTTGGGACAGCAGATTCTCCACTGCTATTGTTTTGCATTTCGTCATTTTGTCTATAAATATACTGTTTAAAATAATTTCTGCATTCCTTTTTATAAAATTTTCTTTCCCAGGTGAGTTTGCTACATAATAGCTTCAAAGTGTAACAAATTCTGTTATAATAGAAATATTCATAATAAAATTTGGTAGCCAATTTGAAGTAAAACTCTACTGCAATTTAGAGAGACTATTGGCATTTCTAGGTCAGGATTTATTGTTAATAAAGTACAACTTATACAGATTCAGTTTTTGAAAAGGTTTTTAATTGAGCCTAGTATTACTAAAATTCACCCACAAAATTAAATCTTATTATTCATTCACAGAATGATTTAAACCACCAGTGATATGAAAATAACTCCTAAAACTGCTTTTTTAGAAAATCCCATTATCTATGTGTTATCTCTGATTACAGATTCACAAGTTTACTCTCTAGAAAGGACACCAAAGGTATCCCCTTCCTGACTGTTACTTCTTATCACCTCTTTTCTCTTTTTTCCAGAGTCTTGTTTTGGAGTATGTTTAATTCTGTTCTTTTAGTACACTCTATATAATTCTATTTTTAAGATTTCTTTTTGCTTCATATTTTCTCAGTCTCTTTATTAGTCTACATTTTTAGCTGTCTTTCTTTTAGTAACAGAGAATTTACTTTCTCATTAGCTTATTTTATTTTCTGCCAGTCACAAATTATCTAAAGGAACTATGAAACTACATTGTACATCCTGAATCAGAAAAAGACTGAACATAGTACCACACAAACAATACGACATAGTCTTTGTCCTTAAGGACTTACAATGATACTTACATTATTAAAATGTCTAATGATTTCCCTTCCTTTAATGTGATTTTTTTTTTTTTTTTTTGGTACTGGGGATCGAACTCATGGCCTCTAACTTGCCAGGCAGGTGCTTATGCTACTGAGCCAAATCCCCAGCCCTCCTTTAATGTGTTTTAAATGTGGTTTCTACAATGGCTTGTATCAAATGCTATTAACAACTCCCACTTAATTCCAACAATGCCTATAATGTTAAATCCAGGGAGGTTATTTTTTTTAATAAGACATTATTATGGACAAAGTCTGAGAAAACATAACAAATATGATTCTTGATAGCAAAGAATAACAATATACTGATAGTGATATGTGGGATTCTACATAATTTTCAAATTTTATATATGCTGAAGAAGAGAATAAAAAATTTCCAGAGAATCTAAATTAGGATAAAGCATCAGAAATGATTTTAAGGAGGATGTAAAAAAATCAGTTTACAAAAGATTAAACTCAGAGTCTTGTTATTTTTTACTTCAAACAAAAAAACCTTCTACACGTTCTACTATTCTGTTTGCTACTTCACATTCAACACACAAAAGAGTAGCACTAAAACTGATAGTACAGAAACTCTCTGAAGTAAATGAAAACAAAATGTCCCAAATGTATATTGATGTCATTTGAGTCCAACAAGGCTGAGTTTATCACAAAGATTACTGGTTGTAGATGTATTGGATTAAAATTGCCAATCATGTTGTTAACTTCTTACATGCAATGAAAGCATCTGACAACTTAATACAATTTTAATGGCAACTTGGATGTATTGGATTTGGATTAGTCACTGCTTAATTACTGGCTTCCAAAACACTGCTCACTGGTCAAGTAAAGGCCCTAACCTTGCTTAATTATCAAGGCAAATGTATCATGTGGCAAGGGCATCAAACATTTTTTGGTATGTTTTATGAAAACTTAAATGCTAAGAATGAAAGTTTTCTGTTTCATGCTGAGACTCACAGATCGTCAAAATGCAAACATGTTTGGCTGGATTTATGAAATGAAAGCTGATGGTGCTCTATCTGTACAGCACCAGAGAAAAGACCAAGTTCATAAAGCTTTTTAAAATGTATGCTTTAAATTTAGCTATAAAAGGAATAAAGTACTGATACATGTTACAATATGAACCTTGAAAATGTTAAGCTAAGAGGTCACATACTACATGACTCAGTTGTATCAAATACCCAGAAGAGACAAATTCATAGAGTAGCAGTTATTGCAAACCTTTTAGAGCTTTCAACAGCCCACTGCAGGATGCATGCTATAGGTTTACCATCACTGCCACAGATACAGAAAACAGATTAGTGGTTGCCAGAGGAAAGGAGTATGATGAGTAATAGTTTCATGGGTACAGGGCACAGCATTTACTCAGGAAAGTGTTTAATCTGCATTTACTGATTCTTTAATGTTTTCTAGCATCTAGGTATACTCTCCCCCTCAGCTAGATTGAAGATCCTATTCTACCCAAATTCCATCCCTCTGGATCAACATACATATTACAGAACCTTTTAATATTGTATTTGAATACCCTATTTAACTTTAAAAAATGTAATACTACAAGGTACTTCAAGTGAAGAAAGTAGGCATGTATCACTCTCATTTCACAGATGTCCTTGAAGCTGATAAATTTTTCACTTTTATCTCTTAACAGCATATACTGTATGAATTAATACTGTATGAAACAAAAAGTTCCATTCATTTCTTTACTGATGGACAATTACTGCGAAGTTTTACAGTTTTATATACTGCTGCAATGAAAATCCATGTCCTAGTGAGTTTTTAGTCAGTTATATGCCTAAAAGTAGAAATATTTAGCATAAAAATTATGTATCATCTCTTGTATCACTTATTATATTCTTATCATTTTCAAAAATGTTCCCAAACTATTATATCAAGTTGTGCTTCCAGTGGCAATGCTACAATACTGAATCTTATAGGTATGAAAAAATTAGTGTTTTATGGTTCTGACTGATAAGACTGAGTATCTCTGTATTACTCATCATCTGAGTTTCAGCAGAGTGGTTCTCAAATTTTAGCATGTATTAGAATCACACACATAACTGGATAAAACAGACTGCAGAGCCCAACCGGCAAAGCTGAGCCAGCAAATCTGACTGAGCACTTGGAACCTAGACACCAGCTAGTTCCCAGTGGTGCCGCTAGTCAAGAGTCAGAAAGGTCACAACTGATGACCACTAGTCCAACTACCTTTTGAATACTTAAAATTGAGTATACTTGTCATGTAGCCTGTATACTTATTTTCTAATTGTTCTATGTGCTCCTAGTATCTTCCCTTGCAGCTTATCTATTCATTTTGTTTTTGGAGTCTTATTATACATGGAGGTTTGCTTTTAGGCAGTCAAATATAAGACTTTTCCCTTCATTCATAATCAGACATTCTTATGTCTTATTCTTGAAATCATTTTCTATTTTGATATCATAAAGATATTTTTCTTTCTTTTTGAAGGTTTAAAATCTTTGCATTTCACATGTAGGGCTACCCTGTAGAGGAAATTTCAAGGCAGCAGAAACTGCTACAGCCAGGCCTAACTACTGACCAAGTGTTGCCCATGTGATGCTGGTTTGCAGGCAAGCAGAATGCAACAGTTACAGGGTCATGGAGGTTTCCATCAAGATTTCAAAAGAAGGCCTAGAAGAAATGTGACAGAATCAGAATGACAGAAGCAAGAGTCCCTACAGATAGCTTGAGAGGATGGTACATAAAGCTGTGAGAATGAAACCAAAGCTTCAGTGGGGACCCCAGCAAACTGAGGACGTCAAAAATGTGGGATTACCTGCAGAAGAAAGCCATAAGCACAAAGCAGAGCCAATCAGAGAGGCCTTACCTTGCAAGGCTATAAGAATAATGCTGCTGCTGAAACATGACTGTAGTAAGAGCCACTTCTAGGGATGACATTTCTCCTTATACTTAGAATTCTACAAAATTTTCCTTATACTTACAATTCTACAAAACTGATCACTATGTAACATTTATTTGGAGCTATCAGGTGATGCAAAGGAGAATAGTGGTGTTTCTGTATGCTACAAAGAAAGACCCCAGGGTTCTTCTAATAGTGGCAATAGGGATAGGACATCATCAGCAAAAACAATATGGTTTACATCTTCCTAGTTGCTGTGTTTTTAACTTTTCCAGCATGCGAAGAAAAACTAGTTGTTATCATCACACTTCCAAAAATCTGGATTTCCACTTGGTTCTTCAAGAGTACAAAACTATACCCTTAACACAGATGTAGGAAACATCAGTTCTTTAATCCCTGTCTCTCTGCTCCTGGTGATTTTTCCTTTTCTCCCCTAGAACTCAACTCTCCCCTAAGTTTGAAATGACTTAAAGTGCAAATATAGAAGAATTAGCATACTGTAAGAATTCATTTACTTTCTATCAGAGTACCTTTGAATATAAAGGTATTAATAAAAGTTGAATTTCTTCTAGATAATGGTAACAGATTACATCAATTCTTTTTTCCCATTTAAGACAATAAAATGAATTTGAAAGCTACCTGACAGTAGTTAGAAAATCTTTTATAATTATGAAAGAGAAAAGTTATCAGAACTTATGACTTGGGCCTTAATAGCAACTTAGACCACCTGAGTCCTAACCAGAAAAGAAAAACAAAAGCAGTAATAGATGTTTTCTTCCCATGCTAAGGAAGGATGAAATAACTGAAGTGTTTAATGGAAAAGAAGGAGAGAGAGCCCGAGGCGGGAAGATCATGAGTTTGAGGTGAGCCTGGGAAACAGCAAGATCCTGCACCTCAAAAAAACAGCAAAAACAAGTTAATAAAAAAAAGTAAAAACCCTATGAATCAAACCAATATAGCCTTGTATTATTTTTCTTGTTGCTGGGACAAAATATATAACACATATAACTTAAATGAGGTTTAATTTGGCTCATGGTTTCAAGAGGCTCAGTCTATGCAGGAACATCATGGGTGAAGGACCTGGCAGAACAAAGTTGCTCAGTTTATGGTGGCCACAAAGCAGAAGAACATTAGCAAGACACATACTCTCTCCAAAGGCTCCAGTGACCACCTCTTTATTACCTAACGGTATATGAGGGAACTAATTGACAGTTAATTGGCATTTAAGATTAACTGGCATGGACCTCATACAGATTATTTCTTTTCTGTAATACTTAAAAACAAAATAAAGTTTGCTACTTAAATCTCACGTGTTTGCTAAATTTCTCCCACTCAAGTAAATTCAATACAATCGTGCTCTTGGTTTCAAAGTTATTTATTTCTTATTTCCCAACTGACTGTTTACTACCAGTAACTCCAGCACTGTATCACAAGATAAATCTTATCTTTCAACATAAGTCTTTTTAAAGCCATGATGTATTTTAATTAAATACTCCAAAAGAAAATGTTTTGTTTCATTCAAGTCTCAGTGAGTTGACCTTGGTCACATTCAGCATTCATTATGGCAAGGATTTGAGGTGAGACAGCATGCTTTCACCTGTAAATAAGGAAAGGAGTAAGAGCATCCTCACATCCCATGTATCTTATACATGGCCCTCAGTGATGTAGCACACAGAAGTAGAGATGGGAGAGGAGGCATGCCTCTTTTAAAGAATTACAGCTTGAAGCCAGGGGTGGTGGCCCAGGCCTGTAATCTCAGCACTCAGGAGGCTGAGGCAGGAGGGTTGTTGTGACTTCAAGACCAGTATGGGCTACAAAGTGAGCTGAAGTCCAGCCTGAACTGCGTAGTGAGACCCTGTCTCAAAACAGCCAAAACAAAACAAATAAACAAAAAACCCCAACAAAACAAAAATAACAAAAACAAAAAAGGAATTACAACTTGAATGAACTATTCAAATTTATTACTAGGAGTAAGTCATCTCTCTTAGAAGTCTTCATCCTAGTATTAGCATAGTTTTAAGGAAGCACTTATTCCTATATCCTAATGTCCTAGTTTTTAGTTTCTATTCAATCACTTTAGCAGTGAGCATTCGAAGAGAACTAGCTTTTGATTTAAAATGCTAATCATTTGGAAAGTTCAAAACTTAAATGAGATTATTTGTTGACTCAACCAGCTGAGTGTTCTGTAGCTCCAGGGGCTACCTTTTTGCATAGTCGCTGACCTATAGCAGAGACTCAAAAGTCACCATTACTTTTTGGTATGTAATACTTTTGCTTTCTATTGACTGGCTGTTGTAATGGTCAGCCAAATAGAAAGGATTATTATGGTTCTTCTAAACTGCAAAGCTCTTGGAAGAACCTTGCCCAGGAAGACCCTATTCAATTCAAATCTCAGGCAAGCAATACAAATGAGTGAAGCGGACCACAGTTAAAAACATTTGTATTGAAGTATAAAGCATCGTGGAACTGAGAAGAATGGAGAGTGCATGTCAAGTCTGAAAGGAGTAACTGTGACATATATCCAGCTATTATCATGTGTATGTAAGAGCTCAGCACACTAAATTTTCAAGAAAAACTAGACAACTAATTTTTTTCTGTGAACTCTCCTGATTTTGAGATAGGTTAGTGTGAACTACACAAAACATTCCTGTGGAATAGATCCCAGCCTGTGGATCTCCAATTTAGTCTTACAGTGTCTTACAGATCACCCTGGGTGAGAACTCAAGAACTACTTAACTTTCACACAGATAACCATAACAAATGAATGTACTTCTTACAGGTGTCAGGGGAAGGCTCAGATCTTTCCCTGTTTTTTTTTTTTTTTTTTTTGTGCCTGGAATCGAACTCACAATCTTGCCCTTGCCAGCAGGTGCTGTGCCACTGAACTATATCCCTGCCCTCCCTGCCTGTTTTTAAATAACTTATTCTGTACCCAGTTGTATTTTTAACATAGACTAGTTAGGATCTCTCCTGTGATTCTTTCTAGGTTTTATGTTTTGCATTGGATGATTCACATGTGTCCACAGAGTTGGTTCTTCAGGTTTATCTAGTAATAGTCTTTAATGGCAAGTCTTCAGACAGATTTTTAGAGATTCCAGATTTTAAAGACCATGGCTTACGCTATTAATTTTGTTCATTTCCCTAGGGAAGACAAACACTACCCAAAAGGAATAATCAGTGTTCCGAATCTGAGATATAACACAGATTTAAATGGTTAGTATTGCTTTACAAGAGGTCCTCACTAAGAATTTTTTCCTGAAAAGAACTTGCCTCATTATCAATTATCTGAATGATAGTGTCTGTCCCTATCCTCCTAGAAAGAACAGGGATTCTGTCAACCCCACATCATTATTTATTTCTCCTAATCACAGTCCTAGGAACATCCTCCTTTAGTCAATTCTCATGAACAACCCTTATACTTCAGGGGGGCTCACAAGTCAGTGAACCTAAAGATTCATTTGAGGCAACAAATCTTTCAATACACTTAGTATCTAACCAGGAGACTGTAGTTGGCCTTCTAGGTATTGAGCATAAGCATGCCCTGTAAAGAAGGTAAGTATCTTAAGCTATGCTAAACCACACATGAACAAGGCTAATACCATATTTTTGAAATCTAGAAGTAGTGGCTATGTAATACATGTTCTAGGATACAGTATGATATGATATAATATGGTATGTTATAATACAAAATGATACAATATGAAATGATAGAAGACAATATAATGCAGTGTTCGAAGAGTTCTTTTTTAGAATAGTGATCAATTAGAAGCCCAAAAATAGAAACAGTGTAGTATACTGTTCACAGGAAACATAAAACAAAGCCTTAAATAGATTTAAAGTATATTGTCTCCCTATTTCTGGTTTTGAGACTCTTATCTTGCCAATCAGTGTGAAAAATGAAAATAAAGTTATCTATTGTTGTATCTATAAACTTCTGTTGAATTATCTAATCTATGAAAGATACTTTTTCTCTTGCTTTTAGCTGACTTCCTCGCAAGTTGAATGTTATTTTTTAATATTCCCATTAGTCTTTGTTAAAGTGTATATAACCTTTTATATAAAGTGTATATAACCTTTTAACCTTTATTTATTCTAATGACTCCAAAGTAGAACTAGTCAATTTAGGCAATCTAAACATTACAACTAGTGGAAAATTCTTCCTGGTGGTATATACACTTAGAAGGCAGTTCTCAACATCCTTTTAGTTTTGAAAGACAAAATACATGAGATTCTTTTTATTCTAGAAACATGCCCTATAGACTTTACCAACCTTTTCCCAAATAGTGTGTCCCAAAACACTAGTTTCATGGGGAAAAAAGGGGGAAAAGAATTGAGAGACAACATTTAAAACAACCTGAACACTTAAAGAGTCACAATATATAGCAACTGAAATAGCTTTTAAGATCCCTTTTAATCCAAAGTTCATCAACAGATATGATTATAAAACTTTTTTTGTGTAACATATTAACATCTCTTGGAATGAGGATTTTATTTTGGGAAATAAAATAGTACTATTTTTCAGCTTCCTCTGGTTCCTCACCTCTCAGTAGGTGAGACTTTCTGTAATAAAAAAAAACTAAAGACTGTTTTCCTTACATTTTAGATCTCATCACAGGAAGAGGCCTAATTTAACTATATGAAGATAAGGAACGAAGTAATATGGATGGGAAAACTTTCAAACTCTGCTCTAATGTTTCAAACTCTGGGTCTAACGTTGTGGCATTAGATATAATGGATAAGATTTTTATCTTGAGTCTTAAATATAATTGGATCAAATTTATAGAAGAATAGTAAGAGTATAATAGATATAAAAATGTTACAATGCAAATGAAAAATTTAGGTTACCATCAAAGGAAGTATTAATTACATTTTTTTTTACTGCAAATAAAAAACATTAAGAAAAAATTTATTCACAGTTATGCTCCTTTTACTGATAAATGGACAGTTAAATTCTTTATTCCTAGCTTTAAAGACCGTACAGAAGGGCTGGAGATACAGCTCAGTGGTACAGCACTTGCCTGGCAAGTATAAGACCCTGAGCTGGCTTCCTGGTACCAAGAAAGAAAACAATTAAAAAAAAAAAGTCCTTAAAAACAGCACAGATGACAGGCGTGGTGTTGCATGCTTGTAATCTCTGTATCTGGGAGGCTGGGACAGGAGGATAAATACACATTCAAGACCAGCCTTGGCTACAGCATTAAAACTTAAAATTAGCATTTAAATAACCTGCTTGCCTGAACCAGATTACATTTAGAGGTCATTATTTTAAAATTCAGTAAGAATATGAGGCCAGCTTTTATTTTTTAACTTAAGATTTACTTTCATTGGGGAGATTACTTTCATCTTGGCCTGACTATTTGGGACCAGGAACCTCCCGGAGACCAGCAGATTGGGCTGGGCTGTTTGCACTGGGAACTTTGCGGAGACCAGCATCTCAGCCTGACTGTTTGGGACCAGTAGGCCCGCCCTTCACCCCACAGGGAAACTCCCAGAGACTGGCCTGGGACAAAGGACGGCGGCCAGGCCTGCCCAAGGTTCCACGGGCTCCGGTCCACCACGCCCAGCATCTGCCTTACAACTTAGGGAGCCAGGAGCCCGCAGAGTGGAGTTAGGACCCTGCGAGGGAGCCAAGAGCCTGTGGGGGAGCCACCTCTGCTCCAGGAACTGAGGGTGCAAGAGGTAATTCGCCACACATGCAGAGGAAGCTTTGGAACACCACTCAAAGCAAGGAAATACAGAAAAATGACAAAAGGAAAGACCAAAATGCAGGCTCAAAGCTCCAGCCCTCCCCAAGAAAGCTTAGAAGCCGTGTATATAGAAGAAGAAAAAAGAAGCCATACACCTGAAATGTCTGAAATGATATCAAATGAAATAAACATGCAACTAGGGAAAGCTATGGAGAAATTCAAATCAGAAATACTTGTCCAGGTAAAAGAAGAATTGATAAAAACAGTGAAAGAAATAGTGAACACATCTAGTGAAGACACAGCTAAAAAACTAGAGGAACAAAGCAAACAGATAGAATCCCTAAATGAACACTATAAGAAACAAACAGAATACATAAAGCAGATTCAAAAGAGATATACAGGAAATCAAAAATGCTATTGAAAGCTGCCAAAACCGCCTCAATGAAAGTGAAGACAGAATTTCAGACCTCGAAGATAAGATTGCAGCCAGTGAACAGGAAAGACAAGATCTTTTAAAAATAAAGAATCAGGAAATAATAATTCAACACCTGCAAGATGATGCAAAGAAAAACAACATAAGATTAATAGGGATAAATGAAAAAGAAAGGGACAGCCCAAATGATATCAAGAGGATATTTACAGAAATAATAGCTGAAAACTTCCCAAACATGAGAAGAGAAACTGACATTTGGATAAGTGAAGCATATAGAACTCCAAACAGCCATAACCAAAATAAAACTACACCCAGACACATAATAATCACCATCCCAGAAATCTACTATAGGAACAGAATACTAAAAACTGTTAAGAGAGAAAAGAGAGATCACCTATAAAGGAAAACCTATCAGAATCACAGCAAACTTCTCAACACAAACAATGAAATCAAGAAGAGCATGGAGTGAAGTATTTCAGATCCTAAAGGAAAACCAATTCCAACCCAGACTGACATACCTGGCAAAACTGTCCTTCAAATTGGATGGAGAAATAAGATACTTCCATGACAAAGAACAGCTGAAGAACTTCATGAACACCAAACCAACCCTACAAAGAATACTGAAAGACATTCTAGATATACATGGGACAAAACCACCAAGCAAGGCAGACAATTAAACAGACTAGAAAGCTAAAGATACAACAGCAGAAAGATAACATGTCAACAATAAACCAATATATAACAGTTACAACCATTAATTTAAATGGCCTCAACTCACCAATCAAAAGAAACAGACTGGCAGAATGGATCAAGAAACAACATCCAACTATATGCTGTCTACAAAAAACCCATCTAACCCAAAAGGATACTCATAGACTGAAAGTCAAAGGATGGAAAACAATACTTCATGCAACAGGAAACCAAAAAAAAAGCAAGAGTAGCCATCCTGTTGCAGAAAATGTGAATTTCAAACCAAGAATCATCCAAAGAGATAAAGAAGGTCACTACATACTAGTTAGGGGAAAATTTCAAGAGGAAGAGATAATAATCATAAATATATATGCACCAAATTCCAGAGCACCCAGCTATATAAAGCAAATACTAACAGAAATGAAAAATCAAATAAGCAATAATATAATTATAACAGGACACTTTAACACACCATTGACACAAAGGGACAGATCAACTAGACAGAAAATCAGCAAAGACATAACAGAGCTGAATCACACCTGTGAACAAATGGACCTGATAGCTGTATACAGAGTGTTCCATCTAACAACATCAGAATATACCTTCTTCTCAGGAGTACATAGGACATTCTCTAAAAGAGACCATATACTAGCCCACAGAACATATTTAAGTAAATGCAAAAGAACTGAAATTATCCCTTTCATGTTATTGGATCATAGTGCTGTGAAACTAGAAATTAATGATAAAAGAAATTGCAAAAAACCTACAAACATATGGAAACTGAATATTACCCTCTTGAGCAATCAGTGGGTCACAGAGGAAATTAAAGAAGAAATTAAACAACATCTACAAGTAAATGAAAACACAGACACAACTTACCGGATTTTGTGGGATGAAATGAAAGCAGTCCTAAGAGGAAAATTTATTGCATTGAGTTCCCACATCAGGAAGACAGAACGAACACAAATAAACAACCTGATGATACACCTCAAACATCTAGAAAAAGAAGAGCAAGCCAAGCCCAAAGCCAAAAGAAGGGAGGAAATTATAAAGATCAGAGCAGAAATTAATGCAATAGAGACTAAGAAAACAATACAAAGGATCAATGAATCAAAGAGTTGGTTCTTTGAAAGAATAAATAAAATTGATAAGCCCCTGGCCAACTTTATTAAAAAAAGGAAAGAAAAAACTCAAATTCACGCAATAAGAAATGAAAAAGGTGAAATTACTACAGACTCAGTGGAAATACAGAAGATCATCAACACCTATTTTGAAAACCTCTACTCTCATAGGTTCGATAACACTGAAGAAATAGATTCCTAGATACATATGAACTACCAAAGCTGGATCAGGAAGATGTAAAACGTCTGAATAACCCAATTTCTATTACTGAAATTGAAAATGTAATTAAGTCCTTGCCTACAAAGAAGAGTCCAGGCCCAGATGGATTCACTGCAGAATTCTACAAGAAATACAAAGAAGACTTAATTCCAACACTCCTGAAACTCTTCAATGAAATTGAAAGGGAAGCAATTCTTCCTAAGTCATTTTTGGAAGCAAATATCACTCTAGTAGCAAAACCAGAGAAAGACTCAACTAAAAAAGAGAACTATAGGCCAATCTCCCTGATGAACATAGATGCAAAAATTCTCAATAAAATATTGGCAAACAGGATGCAGCAAATCATCAAGAAGATTATACACCATGACCAAGTGGGATTCATCCCAGGAATGCAGGGATGGTTCAACATACGCAAAACAATAAATGTAATCCAACATATCAA